>VDFB02270651.1:818668617-818700204 GCA_007258455.2 Sequoia sempervirens
CTATCCCATTTCGATCCCGTCGCATCAGTAACCTTATCATTCTTTACAAATTTCAAAACTAGAAGCTTACCGATGGAATTTAATCCAATAACTACACATATAGCTTCTTTTGTGATTTTGGATGGCACATCCAACCACATGAGCTCATCATGGACACGACTCAACAAATATTGAACCCACTCATCTTCTTCAAATATAGGGAATTTTGCAAATTGCACAAATTGCTTATCTTCTAGGGTTTTGAATTCTAGTTTCACACTATAGTCTTCTTGAATTATATGATGAGAGTACAAATTTGTCAAATGAGAGGTTCCCAAATCTTCAATATTTGCATGTACATAAGCCCTAATATCCTCAATATGCAGGACTTCGTACGACATCGATGAAAATGCACCTAAGGGTTTTGTATCTATGGACTTATACGAATGCCATTTGAACTTTGGACACGACCTATCCTTAAATTTGACTACCAGAGGAGTAGACATGATTGCAATCACACAAATTTACAGGTTTTCAATAAATACCTTTTAGGGACAAAGACAAAATTTGATTGCAGATTCTCCTTTATGCTTGAGTCTCTCCGCAAATTCGAAATGATCACTTCAAAGCTCTCGAAACTGATTTTCACTAAATACAATATGAAAAATGAGGGTTGAAGCCGTTCCTTTTATTGTCCACATACCTAAATTCTTTATTTTGCAATAAATTCCCTAGCCCTAATTCATTCGGTTTCCTTCTTTTCAGGCATCGAGATAGACGACTCTTATGCAAATCTCCAATATGCTTCAATAATGCTTCTAACTGGTCGAACAACATTTGAAAATCATCAACTCTCCTACTGGTCATATTCGGATTCCAATATCACTCACTTGCCAGAGGGGGGGTTAAGAGTTTTTCTTGATAGCTCCTCCTAAGCTAGATACCTAAACTTAATTCCCTGAGGAATTACTAGAGGTTTCTTCTAGTGCAAGTCCATTTCCTTCTACAAAGGGATTCTTCTTTACCCATTTCTTCTGCATTTGTTTTTTGATCACATCACTAGTAACATTTCCTTTTCCTTTAACATCATGTTGCATGTTCTAATTTACTGAACCTCTTTTGTTCCAACAGAATCTAGCGATGTGGCCAAATTTGTTGCAATCGTAGCACACAACACTTCTCTATCCAGACCAACTATTCCACTAACTTTGAATTGATCTGCATTGATTAGCAATATGTCCAAGTCTATTGCATGCATAGCATCTGGCATCTCTATGAAATTTATTCATCACAATTCTACATTCACTTGATTTGTGACCATACTTATAGTAGTTAAAACATTGAACTAAGAATGATGGTCTACTTGTGTTCACCCTACTTCTACACTGAGAATCCATATGAAAAAATTTGTTGCAAACATAATAATACCCATTAAATCTTTGAGCATTTGGTTTCCTTACCAAATTTCTTTTGCCTCCTTCCATCTGTCTTCCTTGTTTAAATCCTCCTTGTCTAGAATTCCTTTGTCTAGAGTTTCTTTGTACAGATCTAGAACTTTCCAATTCTTCATATCTAAGACCTTTTCTGTCACCATCAGTTCTCTATCCTTTGATCAGTTCATCAAGTTTGGTTGAGCTTGCTTTTAATTTCTCCTTATACGCATTTGCAGTAGCAAGTTCATTTTTTAGATCATCACGCTTCTTTTCAAACTTACTTCTTCATTGTTCTTGGATTGCTCCAATTCATTATCTAATCGACTACATTGTTCAAAATTTTCTTTCAAAGAGCGTGCAAGATTCTCTTCATTTTTATTTTTGTCCTCAATCTTCTTGGTCATTCTCATCATGATAGATTCCATCTCATGCTTCAAGACAACATTCTCTTTGGAAATTTTTTCACATTCTTCTATTTTCTCTTTCAGAGCTAGACTAAGTTGTTCATCTTGCATGGTTTTGTTCTTCTATTTGAGTTGACCACATAATTCCTTTCTTTTCTACCTTGATTCATTGATTTTGTCTTTTAGTGATTGAATGAACTTTTCTGCATTCTCAAGATTTTATTGCAGTTCTCAGTTCTCAGATTTTGACTGATCTAGATCATTAAGGGCCACCATAAGTTGTTGTTGAAGACTCCTTGTATCCATTGAGAAACACCATCCAAGATCTCCCCAAGCTACAAGACTTCTTCCGAGGAACTAGCTCTAATACCAATTGTTGGAAACAAGCAACACTGAGAGGGGGGGTGAATCGGTGTTGTGCAAAAATTCAACTTTATTATTCTATTATTTAACTTGCTTAACCATTCAACAAAAGTAACATGCATAAAAAAAGGAAATAATCACAACACCATAACACCATAATTTTTACATGGAAACCCTTTTAGGGGAAAAACCACGATGGATGGCCAATCCACAATATAATATGAGTATACCCAAAATTAGAAATACAAAATGCGAATGCACTTGCATTCAGGCTCACTTCCTAGAGCTCACTTCTTAAAAGGATGGGTTCACTGCCCTACAATGATTTGGAATAAATCCAAAAGAGTTCAAATTGATGAAATAGCATCCACAATGCCTGATTATAGTTCCAATTAAGTTTTGTAGATAATCTATTGTCCTTCTGACTGATTCAACAATTCTGCTCTACTCTCCACAACTCACATTGCAAAAATATTAATGCACAAGTGAAACTATGCATAATCACCTAATCGCTCTTCTTGATTATCGCAACACACCAACATAGTTCTTTTTTTTCACATAACAAAATATATATCAAATCTCTTATAGATATCCACATCTAGAAATAAAATTGCTATAGGTAGGTCTTGATAATATGACTTGGGAATATTATCAACTGTCAGCCCAAAATTACAATTGGATTTTCAATGTGGATCTAAAACCGTCAGCTAGACTATAGCTAGGACCCATAATTAAATATTTGAACATAAAAAAAATTCAAATAATTTCACTTAACACATCCACAATGTGTCACATTCACTAAGTCAACTACAATGAACAAATAGACAGAAAACATCCTATTGGACCTCCAAGCTCGTACAATGACTAATGGAAAACCATAAGATTTAGTAATGAGATAATGTACATGCTCAAAAGCAACCACATGGATCCAAAACTCAAAATGATGATCCAGTGAAGAAGACAAATTAACTGATTGACTGGATAACCTATTCTTAAGTATTCTACCGATATGACTAGATGTTGATCTACAAACTATGGAGATGACTTTAGTTGCCATCAATGACAACACTAGAAGTCATATGCCAACAGGTTGACTTAGGTAATCATACCATAATTTGCAAGAGACGTAGGTTAGGGACTAATTAACCATGATTAGTGGTTGTGTAAATGATTAGGTAGGTTAATAACAACATTAGAGGCAAGTGGAAAATTATGGAGGATGTGACACTAACCACAATTAATGGTGTGCACATCGTAATCACAGGTTAATTAAGTTAACCTAGATTAAGGAAGAATTATGGAGGATAGTGAAATGTGGAGAGAGGAAAAGGATGAATTAAATAAATTAGTCTATTTATTTAATTTAGAGAGGAAAGGGGGTAGAGTATTTGATTAAATAATTAAATACTTTAGGGAATGTTAGGAATAGGATAAATATTAATCAAATAATGCATTATTTATTTAATTAATATTGATATGAATATGGGATAGGAGAATATAATGATAAATTTGACCATATGGAAGTGGCCAAATTTCTAGGTGTCTACAAACTCATAGAGAGATGACAGGGTATGTGCAGGATCATCATGGAAAAAATAGGCCCTTAATTGGCAAAAAATTCAAAAAAATCAAAGTTAGGCAACTTGACATAAAAATTTGAATAACTTATCTATATTATTTCAAAAATGTGTAAGAATAGAATCTGTAGAAAATTGAATGTAGTTTCTAAACTACTAGGTTCTTTAAAAAATCCTATTTGGTGAAATTTGAAATTTCAATGCAATAAGACTTAAATTTTAGGGAAAAGAAGAAGTAGGTGTTTTCCCCTCATCCTAAATCCACATACAATAAAATGATAATATTTTATTATAAGTAGAGGACTCATGTACCAATGATGACATTTTTGTAATTTTTTCCAAGTAAATAATTATTTATGAATTTTTGCCATAACTTTTAAAAAAATATAAAACTTGTAAGGTCCTGGACCACCTAACTTAAATGTACTCTCATGATTTTTTAATCCCATAGCATACAAAGCACAGAATGTGATAATATGTTTCAGATTCAAAAATGCGATATCAGTTTCGAAAAGCTATAAATGTTTTTCAATCAACCTATCAATTAGGACTTTAGTCATAATTCAAAATAGAAAATGAATAATAATTATTTATCAAATTCAAAATAAAGCATAATTTATATTGGTGGGGAAAGTTTCCAGAATTTCTAAAACCCTTTTTGTTTCGTCAATTTTGGCTAAAAAAAAGGTCGTCAGCCACATACCCATCATATTGCCACTTTTTGGCCCATCATGATCCTGCACATACCTGATAGTGGGTTGTGGTATGCATGCACTTGGGTTTAGTAAGAGGGTTATGAATGAGTATCTACAAGTACATCCAACTTTCAAAATTGTTTTAGTTGACTCTAAGGGTAAGAGAGATCCTGAAAGAGATCCCTCTTTCTAACACCAACCTGTAGTTACTTGAAGAGTCAAAGATTATGGATTAAAGAAGGATACAATGTAATCCACAAATATTTTTTTTCTGTTGATAAAAATGCTTACTTGGAGAAACAAATTGTAAAAATAAATGAAAAAATTTAGGTGAAGAAGAAAATTTAATATATTGTGAATTAGAATCAACCAGGGAGGTATCCGGGAGGCAAGACAACCTTCTGACAATATTGATTCAAAATGATATTAAAATCTAGTAATGAAATCAAGAATGAGAGTTGGTACATTATAGTAAAGGTCAGAGACCAAAAGCATCAAAAAAGGAAGCAACTCACAAAGGTAAAGATGAAACCAACATGCTCCCACCAACTAGAATGGGCATGATTAGTTTGGAGTTAAGACTTGGAAATGAGAAAAGAAACTGACTAACCCTTGAAGTGTCTAAAGTTATGAGAAATATGAAATCACCAAGAATTATGGACAAAATTTCTTAGAAAAGTTGGTTTCAAGGAAAAAAATTGGATAGTAAAGCGAACTAACCAAATAAAAACTCAGGTAGAGTAGTGTTGGTTGAAGTTTAGATTGAGCTTCTAAGATTGACAATGAAAGTAAATCTGTGTTAGTCCCTTTATGATCATTTGAAGACGTTCTGGAGGGGTAAATTGGATATGAAGGAGATTATGTTTCCAAATTGGAAAAATAATTAAATAACCTTGGAAACAAAAGTATTTGAAAGATAAGGGTAGGATAAGGCAAGAAACAATCAATCAATTGAAAAGGGAAAGAAAAATGATTTCAAATCCATGAGAAAATCTAGATAACTACAAGTGTTCAAATTTTAAGATGATTAATGTTTTATGTCTCACAAGCACCAAGGAGGGGAAGAGGAGAAGTATATGGATATATATAAGTGCCCTATTCAACAAAGTTTGATGATGTATTTCCAATTTGAGAATTTTTTTGACTTAGATCCATAGATATGGTTCTCAATTAAAAAATGTTATATCTGAAGTTTCGTATCCAATAACCACAAACAAGGTTGTTGAAGTGGAAGGCTAAGCTATAGGAACTATTAGTGAAAGATTTGAATAGTCAAGAAAAAGTCAAAGGCCTTTGACCAAATAAAAGAGAAGTTATCATGACACCAACTCTATGAGTTCTTGATTTGGAAGATCAATTTATGGTTATCATTGATGCCTTAGAAAAGGGTTAGATAGTATGCTTATTTACGAGAGGTAAGTAATATCTTATGAGTTTAGGAGATTGAAGTTAAATAAATGGTATAGGAGCATATTTGCACCCCTTATGTAAATTCCCCTTTTTCATCCCTCCACCTTATAAAATCAAACCCAAATGCAAAATTCCACATCACCCATCTACCTCCCATCCACTTGGCATTTGTCCTGTGTATCAGTGGGGGAATTTATGTCAGGGATGTGAGCACGATGTGTGGATGTCCATGCAATACGTTGTTGTCCCTAGTAGATTCTTGCATTTGGAGTCTATGGGGATGTTACGTTCTCCATTGGGCATGAAGTGTAATGCCTCTATGTCGACCAACTGACCTGAAAATGACTCTTTCCCTCTTATTTTGATATTGAAATGCCTATCTTTCTCATTCAATCCATATCTTTAACATCTCTTTAGAAATTTCTTGAACCCTTGAGCATAGAACTTCATTCTTTGAGAATTTTCACATCATTATTCCATTGAGCAATTCCTTCCATCTTATTGCACTTTTTCCACCATTGGAGTTGTGACTTGGTGTCCCGAGGTATTGCTTCTTTGTTGTTGCGACCGCGTAGACCTTATTGAGTTTGCAACATCCTCTACATGCTTGAGAGCTCCTTGATTGGGAAGGTGACTTGCTTGTTGATTAACGTAGCATAGTGCCTTTGTCATAGTTTGGTCTTCCTCTTCGTTATTTTCTTTATCACATCTTCCATATCGTGGCTTTCTTGGTTGTCCATGGAGGTGGAAATACCAAAGTGGGGGTTTGAATGAGGCAAACCCCTATACAACAAAACATTTTTCCCTCTCTTGGATGTGTACAGGTGTACATGTATGTGGAGCTTGCTAGCAAGCTAGACCTTTAGTGAGTTGTACTTTTTCACCTTAGCTTTCATCCACCTTTACCATCTTCATAGTCATTTATCGTACTCTATTATTCTATTCAGTTTAGTAAACCTCATTTACTATGTTGTAAGTAGGTTTTTTGGCTTTCCACATTGTATTTCACACTTTCTAGTCGTACGAATGCCAATGAACCGCATTATTATCCTTGACCCACGTTGTCATCCTTGGACAAAGAGTTGTCTAAGGTGCAGTTCAAATTCCAAAAACTAGCTCATCTAGTCCCATTCAATTTTTCAGATCAGTAGAGTGACAAGAGCACTTGAGAGTGCTCTTCATTCTCTATCCTTGACCTAAACACCTGTTAGCTTGAGCTGAAATAGGGAGGCCCTCTGCTCTCAGCTCTCCATGACCTAGATACTTGGTGTGGTTGGTCCCCCTAACTTACAAAATGAAACCAAGCTCCACATGATTTTGAGCTAGCATAATTTTTTTATGCTTGGTAACTATGTAGGCATTAATTGTTTGGAAAAATTCTGGAGATAATAATAAACCATCATGGTCTAAAAGGAATTGTTACTCTTACCAATTTAAATTCTCGTTAGAGGAGATGGCTTGAGCTGAAATCAGACTATGACTTTAAAATCAATTATTTAAAGGGAAAGAAAATTCAAGTTGTGGATGCCTTAAGTCAAAGGAGTCATATCTCCTCGACAATATCTATTCATTATATTTTCCTAAATCAAGTGTGGTAGGAGTGCAAGGGAGATGTTTCATTTAATTTGAATGGATTACTAAGAATTAGAGGAAGAGACTAAGTACCAAACTTAGAGAAGTTAGGGAATAAGGTGTGGTAAGAAGTTTAATCGGTGCCATATTCGGGACAATCTAAAATGATAAAATTGTTGACTGATGTGAAACCATTATCTTTCTAGAAGGAAATAGAGAGATATGTTGCAAGATTTTTAGCAAGATTTCTAGAGTGCACTAGAAGGGTGAAGACAAGATGTCATCACCCAACAAGAATTATATTCCCATGAAATTCTAGAGAGGAAGTGGAAGACCATTAGTATGGTTTTGGTCTTTCTATGTTAAGGATTTGGCATAATGTTATTTTGGTAGTGGCGGACAGGCTCACCAAGGTAGCCAATTTCATATTGGAAAATTTGACATGTAGGGCACCAATCATAATAGCTAATTCATACAAAATTGCTTTGGTCAAGTGCGGTGTTCCTAAGAAGGTTATCTCAGAAAGGGACATGCAATTAATGTTAAGGTTTTGAGTAAACCATAACCACAGAAAAATAAATTAAATATAAGTGTTGTCAATTAGATTTGCACCTTGCTGAATACAAGATTCAACAATCTACTGAAACATGGAAACCTTCTTCAGATGTGGGTGATCTGAATGAAGGAATCTCTAGAGTGAGTTGGTTCTCCGAATGATGAATATTATTCTAAGTATTTTTTGGGGAAAGGGATAAAAGGATAACTTGAAAATAAAGCCTATGACTAATAGATGATTCACCAAACTTATGAAAATTTAGACCTAACCACTCATAACAGTTTCTCTAACACAGTAATCCTCACAATCTCATTAGCACATGCTTCATCAGTGATTTGCATGAAGATCTAGAAAACTAACACAACATGCAACCTGAAACATGTAGTTCTCAACAAATGTTTACAACAACAAGACATATAAGGATTCAAGTTTGAAAACATAGATACAACAGATTGCCATTACAAAAATTGAGACATAAAATAAGAAGGAGAAATGTGCTGCTTCATTAAAACTGAAAGAGTGTTTGTCTGAACTGAGTACAACTGAGTTTACAAGCTCCAAATGCTAAGAGCAAGAAACTGAAATCTGAACTGGGAAGAAGAAAAAGACTAAGTCTTTTCAAAATATATCTCTCAAGAAACCTTAATCCAAGCTCACAAAGAAGCTCAAGGAAAAAAGCTTCAACCTGTCTCAAAAGACTGCATAAAAGCAGAAAAAAGCACACTGCTTTTATGATCAAACTGTAAAGCCTCTAAAAATAGGCTGAATCTGCTTTAAAAGCCAAAAAAACACCTTATCTCTCCAAGATAAAGCTCAAAATCGACCAAGAGGAAAAAGTCAATATAATTTGCTAAAAATAGCAAGAAATCATAAAACAATTTATAAAAGATTGCTTTATGTTTTTGCTTTACATCACTGCAGATTTTACAATTTGTCTATTTTTGCAATAAAAGACTACAAAATCTTTTGCAAAAAGAATTACATTCTTCTTTCACCAACACAATGCTTGATTTTTCTTTAAAAAATCATAAAAATATAAATGGAAAATCGTTCTCTCCTATCAAGATCCTTAATTGATTTCTCTAAAATCAATTAAAACAAAAACCTAAGTCAAAAGTGCAACCTTTATTGATTTCTCACTAAATCAATTAAAATCAAACATATCCTCCCTTATCAACTTCTCACCAAGGCATCATTAACCACAAATTTCTCTAAGTTCAGCCCCTTACATTGCCAAAATTTAAATAAGGAAACCCTAAGTCCTTAGGAAAATAAAACCATCACTCACAAGGATCGACCTAAGCATATTAGAATTCGGCCACTAAAACATTAGGCTTCAGATTTTAAATTCATAATGTAAGGTAACCCTAATTTTGAATTTCCCACATGCTATTGTTAATTATGAATATTCCAGATAATCATAATGTTGGCTTGAATTAGGGCATGAGACAAAAGAAGTCAAACCCTAAAAAAATGATTTCATTTTGCAATTATCATTTTGGAAAAAACTGGTCTCTGCCTGAGAGAGCACGCCACCACCATGATTGAGCTCAGTCCTTGGCTCACATGCTCGAGAATCTTTACTCCTATCTTCAGATAGTCGAGTTCTTCACTAGGTAAGCTCGATTTCTAAAGTATTGTGGCTTTATACTTCATTCTAAAAGCAATAAAGGTCACTAAGGCCGCGACCTGCTCATGCTTTGTTCCTAATTTTATTTTACATTTCCAGTGTTTTACTCTTCCTCTTGGCTGCTATGCACGAACTCGGGCTTTGTCTGGAAGCTTCCATGAGAGAACTTGCTTGAGGGTTTTTGTTTTATGGCACACAAGGTAAACTATTTTTTATAGATTCTATGGCTTCTCCTTTGAGTTCATTCTGGTCTTGTGGCCGTGGTTAACATAGTCTCTAATGCATTTGTTTATATTTTTTGTGCTTATCTTGCAATTTGGGATTTCTTGGGCGTCATACATGAGCTCGCCTTGGCATCTTACTTGGGGTTTTGAAGCTTTAGTATAGCTCTAGCCGCGGCTATGAGCATTATCCCACAGGCTTGAACTGGTAAACTTTGCTCAAAGTATATATTTCATTCTTTAGAACCTAAAGAACTTTTCTCCTATTTATGAAATCATGGCCATACACAGGCTACACCATGTGTATCTTAAAAAAGCATTTTTTAGAGCTTTTGGGCTTGACCCAAAAAAGGAATCTCTTTCCTTTTCACACTTGAGGACAAACACCTTCATGGGTGTCATGAAAATTGAATGAAAACTAATATTCTCTCATTTTGAAGCTCAACCCATCAAAATATTTAAATATATTTGCATTCTGAAACACAAGATTGATGTGCGTATTCGTTACTTTGATAAAAAATGCATTTTCCTTGTCATTTGGTTAAAACCCTCACATGGGTATCTCAACAAAATGGAAAATCTACCTTTCCCCAAACCAAAACATGGGTAATCAAAAGATTTGTATACTTGATGCTTATGTGAAATCTCGAATCGACCCATCATGATTTTTATCTATATTTTGTTGCTTGTCTTGTAGATATGATAAAACATTTATCTTGCTGTTATGATAAAATACCCATACGGGTAATATGGAAATGATGAAAATATGTATGCTTAAATTGGAACCCCAATGTGGATATACTCGAAAAGAACAAACAAAATTTATATTGCTATCTTAAGTTGGGCTGAACTCACCAAGGCATTCTATTTTCTTAGTCTTCTCTATATGAGCATTTGAAATTCTGTAGCATGTCTCCTTCTTGGTGCATCTTTTGTTGAGTTACAGCCTATCCGTAGAACATACTGTTTCCTTTGCACACAAAATTTTTGGATTACTTTACTCCATCATCCGTAAAAAAATTGTGTCTGCCCACTTGCACACTTTATTCGATGAAAGCTCTCATATTTAATCTACAACAAACTCTTGCTTTCTGTCCTTGTAATTCATATTTGATAATGAGAACAGTTATGATCTCATTTTTTCTTAGTGACCACATGTACCCTGATAGAACAGTGGCATCTACATTCTTCAAGCCACTTTGATGCTGCCTCCTTATTGATTCTTCCTTGAAGAACTCAGGATGATTAACTTCTTGATTCTGCTCTTGGACTTATGCATAAATTTTAATTGAAACATTGTAATTCTATGGATTGCATCTACTTGATTGTTTCGGCCAGCTAACACTTCAAAAACACCCTTCTGTTATGTTTGTCATTTCCTTGTCATTCTAGAACAATCATTTCACATTGTAATTCCTAATGTTGTATTTGTATTATCAGTCAAACTGGAACTGATTGTTCATTTATTATTTGAGTGCATTGTCTATCCTTTCATACTCTTGGGCTTCAACCTAGCACTCTTCATGCATTTTTATGCTCCACTTAATAAACTTTTATGTGAATTTACTCTCTTCTAAGATGAAAATTGAAACAAATCTCTTCATTAAGGCATAATGTATGCCTGTTCACTATCCTTGGTTGTGAGAAAGAACACTGATAAATTGAACCTTGCATGACATATGATCATGATGAACAAATAACACTATAGCAAAAGAATGTGAACCATACAACAATGTTTGATATAAATGTACTCAGTTGAATGATTAAGCAAATTAAACTCACTGTTCACTTGTAGCTTTCAGAAAGCATTTACCTAATTGTTATAAATGCACAGTTGGTTTAATAGCTTGATAGATAACTCTGCTTTACTCTTTCAGTTGTATATCACTTCCTTTTTGATGAATATGATGATACAATCTCTTATTAGCCCACTTGTAATGAATAAGGGTAGCATGTCGAGCTATACCCTTGTGGGAGACCGTTTTTCTCCACATGCTTGGTCTTCAAATAATAAACAACATCGTGATTTTCCCTTTACCTGCACAAGGAAACAAACAATGTTAGCATAAAAACAAGATATGATGATCATTTTGATGTTTCTCCTTCAGCTTATTTCTTTGCACTTTCACTTGATTGTTTCAGTGTATGATTGATAGCAGGCTATATTATTGTTGGTGATTCATATAGGAATCTTCATAATCGGAGCCTCTGACATCCCCCTCTTTTCTCTTACAGGTCAACGGAGCTCGAGAAGACAAAAGGTGCACCATTTCAGCATCGACCATCAGCCAAACAGGCAATGATGATTATGTCGTTACTTATGTGATTTCTTCTTTTGCATCTTCCATAGTGTAGTGTGCTATTAATGATGCATTGTGACAGTCCCATCCACGGCTTGTGTGGATATTTGATTTCATCTTATGCTTTTCATTTTGAAAAGAAAATGCATTTCAATGCAATGTTGTATTATCATTTGGATTCTTGCAATCAAATGAATCTATGTAAATGTGAATTATTCCATGAAATAAATGAAAGCATTTAAAATGCTCTATTGCTTATATGCTCAATTCTGTACTTCATTTAATTCTGGAACATTTGAATAGCACTTCTGAAATTCTAATTCTTAAAACATGACTGTCCTTTAAAGAATAATGAACAAAGTGCAAACAACACTTAAGCATAATGAAGAAATAACTAAAATTTCACCTTAAGATATAACAATGTTTAATCCAGCTCCACCAATTGAGCTGTGGAAAAAAATTGGCAACAATAAGCTCATCTTATCACCCTGAGATAGATAGTGAAACCAAAAAGGGTAAACCAAGTCTTGGTGGATTTGTAGAATACTTTTATTACAATAATTCCTATCATTTCGCAATAAAATTTGATCCATTTAAAACATTATATGGAAGGAAGGGTTGAATTACTATAAGCTCGGATAAGCTAGGAAATAGGATTGGTCTTTGTCTGAAAATGTTGTAAAAAATGGAAGAGAAGATCAAGATGATCAAGGAAAGAAATAAGAAGAGAAGAATGATAGATAGGAAATTTTTGTTGATAAAAATCATGAGTCAAGGAGTAGTACTATTATGCTTGAGATTGGCAGGTGTCTAGAGGCAATATTATGCTTGAGATGGACAATAGTCAAGGAGTAGTACTATTATGCCTAAGATAAACATTAGTGCTAATGATGGTTGTTCTTGGTTTCTGAGTTGTCCAATGGTGTACAAGTTCAAAGAAAAGGATGGGACCCACGATGTAGTGTGCAATGCACTAGAATTCTTTTATATTTGGGATGCACTAATGGAAAGTGTGTGTTAGCCTAAGTGAATGTGTTTTCCAACCACTATGGTAGATATGACATATATGAGCTAGTCACTAAATTGTACTTATGATGTACATATGAGTCATTATTAATGTACTTGTGATGTATAGATCTCAGAAGAGAAAGATTTTTTGAAACATACAAGTTCTTCCAATGCATTAGAAGGGTCACTCAGTGCAAGGTCCAATAAGGACAAGATTGTAGAGGACAGTGCTACGAGGGAAGATTATTATGAGATTAACAAAAAAATATCTATTTCTTACATGAATTTTAAAATTGAAAGTAAAACTTTTATTTGACTTTATCTACATGCTATGATACTTTACATCATCGGGGGTACGATAATTCTTAAGGGGGGGGGTATGTTACAACCCATTTCTAAGTTACCAGATTACTTTTACCTTTATGAGTAATATTGATTTTAAATGCAAGATTATGTTTTGACGATGTTAATGCATGAATGAAATTTATGAATATGTATTATGATGAATTAATTTTAAATGCTTTAATGATGTTTATGATATATGATGAATTTGATTTTTATGTATCAGTTGAATGTGTACATGTTGCACTAAGATGGATCCAGGAAAGGTTTGAACCCTCTAAAGGGGAAGGGAGAGTATCACCCATGAGAGGAGTTTGGTATGGGAACCATTGGTATGTTTATCTGATTAGACACACACACTTATTGTATAGGTTAGATAAGCCTTGTTGAGTCAATTTGAGCTTTGTGATGGTAAGTGTTGAACCATGTTGATAGATTTTTGGGTTGATAGGAATGTTAAGATGGTTGTCTTTAATTCTCTTTGAATTTTTAGTCGATTTGAGTCATAGTGCTAAAATCATTTTGATGAGCATGAGTTATATATTATGTATTTAAATATATATATATATACATGGATACACATATATTAAATGTATATATGTATATATAAATATGTGGTAACCCATATATATGAATGTATGTACATATGAACATCGTAGATAGAAATGTCAATGTATAAATATATTCACACATATATATACTTTATATATATACATATCAATATCTATTATTATGGTTAAATGATGGTAATATATATTAACACACACATATATATATATATATATATTAAATAACTAGTATATATACATATATATATTAATATATGTATATATATTTGATGGATATATATATAAATGTGTGTATATATATATATTGATACATAATATCCAACCAAAGTTGCATGTCTATATTAATTCAAAAAAGGTTTACATAATTGATGGTTCCAAAAACCTAGGGCGTCAATATAGACATACAATTCAGCCCTGTCCCAAAAAACAAAACAACCAAAGCATGGAATTCAACAGACTAATTACACTACACACGGCACCACAAAATTAGTCGACCTCATCATAGAAGGAGCCCTCCACCACTGCAGCAAAGTCCATAAACCATTGTGCACCAGTGACTTCAACTAACCCAATTTGACAGCATAGGAAATTGTAGCCCACCTTAGTCCAATGTTTGTGATGATCCAAGCAGCAGGCACTCAGGTTCGTGATGAACGGTTGTTGCTCTACATCCGCACCCAGACGAAACATCCTCTCAATATCATCAGGCCACAAAATGCCAACCCCAAGTTCTGCCACCGTGAGGAAATCCAAATCATTCAGGATAATAGACACTTTGAACACGAGCCTCAACAGTAGCAAGCACCGCACCTTAGGGATCTCCATATCCAAAAGAGTAGCAAGGAACAAGGATGAGATATTTGTATTCACGTGGTAGCAATTTGAGGAAATGGAGAAGTCTCGCCCAATCACCAAACACAATACCTCAAGTGTGAGAACATCCTTGACTAAGTAGATTTTATGAAGTCTATGATCTATGATAAAACCCAGGAAGGAAGATTACCTCTTTGAGCCTCGAAGCCTTAACGGAGTCTGCATTGTTCTTAATGTGATGACGCCTTGATCCCTTGCCGATCTTAAATAGATAATGCATTGAATTCGCACAAATTTCCTATCTTAACCTCTATCAACCAAACTGTGTTTGATTGGACATGTGTCTTCCATCAGATGCCAATGCAATAATACTCCATATGTAATGGCGATAGTTGTAGTACAAAATGATCTTATTACAGGTACATACAAACCCAATTCATGGTACATATGAGCAATTCCATCCCATCTGCGAGCTCAAAGGTAGAGCTTAAGTGGGTGTATATCATCCCAAATCCAAGGTGGAGGAGGGCAATAAATGCCAATGACCCCTGGCTAGCGTCTATTGCACAAACCATAAGTGACTTCAATGAGCTACGTGTGTGCCATTAGACCATTAGTTCAAATCAATAGCCCATGTGTTGAATCTAGCCATACCAAGGCATAGACAAAGATAACCCAATTGGCAAATGGTCTATACATATATATTGATATATACATATTATAATAGAAAGTTTATTATATATATATACATATATATTTATTTAATGTTATATGCATATTACATGGTTAATATTGATAAAAGTGATGGTAACCATATTATGGCAAAGTAACCATGCAATGGGAAGGGGTGTTAATACCACACAATGGCATACATGTCAAATGTTTTAAGTGGCTATTTTGAAACAACAAGGTCGCCAACCTTGACACATGCTTTGCAAACAAATAAAGGAGACATGAAAGACACGATGGAAGTCAAATGCAAATAGAAGTTTATAAACCTATGTGCAACCTTTGTGAAGCACTTAAACCAAGTAAAACTTGCAGATGTAAAGCCCACACCTAGGTAATGAGAAGATGTTAACCTTCGACTGGCTTTGTATTCCAACATTCCATCTTGTATGAGCTTCTAATTGAAATATTGCACAACAAAAAAAAAGTTTGAAATATCCAACTGGGTCATGGTATTATGGGGAAGCATTTGAGTTGTTTTCAAATACATATTTGCAACTGTGTTTTCCTAGCAACACGCACGACTAGCAAGGAAATGAGAAGTGCAGAAAAAAATAGCTTACTTTTAGTAGGACACTTCTATCCATTTCTGTATAAATAGAGAGCATCAACATAGTGTTTGGTTGCTCATTCATTCTGAAATTAGTTTGTGTATTCATGTGAATTAGAGATAAGTACATTTCCATGAGTTTGAGAGTAGTATGAGAGCAGTATATTTGTTAGTTTGTGAGTAGCATATTTGTTAGTTTGTGAGCAACATATTTGTTAGTTCGAGAGCAGTATATATTTGTGAGTTTGAAGAGTATAGAATATTTTTTTTAGTAGCAACAAGGGGAGTTGAGAATAGAGGATGCAACAAACAAAACTATTGTGCATTAAGCAAGGAGTTGTAGGATATTCATTGGGAGCTATTTTATACCAAGAATGATTGAAATATCTAATTCTCTTTCTATTTTAAATTCTGAAACTAAGTATTATTACTATCTGAAAGTGTTTTTACTATCATTATTTGCATACTATAGCTATTGGATAGTATTGAGTGCTTGAGCATCTAGCTAGATTATTTATAATTAGACTAGAGAATCTAAATAGTATGATAAGTAGCTATCTTGATTATATTGAGAGAAGATAAATAGGGTAATAGGTTAATATCCTAGTAATACAGGGTTGTATTTGTATTATTTGTATGAGTTATGTTTCTTTGCAATGAAAGGAATGTAAATCCTAATAGAAGCATTATGCCATTACCATCTAGGGAATGATGTTATTTTATGAATACCTTTATTTGGTAGTTTAACCATGGGAGGAGAACATATGTTCTAGATTGCTTATAACCCTTGAAAGTAGGAGATTAGTTTATTCCCTAGGGTTGGGGTATACACTTGAATAAGAGTTTATATCATTTTTCAATAAGAGGGTTATAATACATATTGGAGTAAATACATCCTCATTATCTTTGGAAAAATACTCTTATATTTTGACCAAGAGTCTATTAATACCTATTAACGATATTCTAATCTTAGAAGAAGAGGAATTTACATCTCAGTAAATCAAAGTCATAATGCAAGGATATTTTAAGGTATAGAAGAACAAACTCCTCTCAATTAGAAAATGTTCTCCAAATTGGATATCAACTTATCATACATTTTTACATGTGAATATAGGTGTCATATTGAGGGTAAGTATACATTATTGTTTATGAACATACAAACGTAGGTACCTTATATAAATTATGCAAAGGATAACTTGGAGAAAACCATGAGGAAATTGGAGATTAGTCGAAAGGTCCTTAGTTGAATTATTAGAAGTTAAATAGCCTATTATGTTGACTTATTATTGGAAAAATTACTATAAACATAAGAATTTATATGATGTTTGATGTCAAGAACAACCAAATTGGTTATGGCATCCTAGAAGGATGGAGCCATACTAGGCATAACACAATATGAAGAAGTAATCTTCAAAGCAAGTTTAATTCTGGATTATAATTATACATATCGACAAATTGTCAGTGCTTTACATTGAGACCAAATGTGTCTAGTTGGTGACATGGTGTCATCAATATTAACTAATTATGCATGAACTCGAAGAGTCATTACTCCCATGATTAAAAGAAAGAACTTGTATTTAAGAGGCAGTTGCCAGTCCCATATTGTTATAGGTATGTAACAGAGTATTCAAGAGGTTAGGTCAAACCTAATTGATAAGTTAAATTTTTATTTGTGTGTCATCACTTTGGAATGAAATCTTGTTTATGATATTTGAACCTTGGGGTCAAACCTAGGAAAGAGTTATTCACAATTTAGTAGAGTTTCCAAGTCGAGTAAGGGGGTGGATGAACATACGACACTACTTCATAGAAAGTGGATTTATTATATATACAAAAACTTTAGCCAAAGTAAGTGTAGAAGTCATTGCATACACTTTATCGATTCATTGTGCATCATGATTGCATAGCTAGTCAGGAGTGTCATACATAGTTGGTAGGTATCCATAGTTGTAGAACCATACTAGTTATGTAGAACACAACACCATTCTTAGGTAGGCATTATTAGAGGTTTCCATACCAAAAAATTCATTGAAGGGTAGGGCCATTTTCTAGTTAGGAAGATGTGCAAGGGACCACTATGTTTTTGGTTGGAGAAAAAGTGCTTGGGTGATGATCTCCCTCTTGCAGTTGACAACCAAGGCTTGTAAAACAAAAGAAGTGTGATCCAGATGAGGACACCTTGACCTTGAACTCTCATAAGTTATGAATTTGTATATGAACATGATCATGGATCAATTGTAATCTGTATTTGAAAAGATAAGATTCATCTATATGGAATTATGTAATTTTATTTCATTTATGCAATGAGATGTGGAAATTATTGATGCAATGTGTATTTATATTATTGAAAAGGAAAAAAATTGTTTCCCTATTTTTGGAAACTTGAGTTATTCAATTTCTAAGTTAAAAATTTAGGTGAAAAATATTGGATAAACATTAGGCATGTTATAAATTTCTTTAGATTTCAAAAGGTATATAATTTTAACAAGTCAGGTTCACCAAAATGAAAAATAAAAATGTGAAACCCTAGGATTTCACCTTAGGATTTCAATGGTGAATTTTCCTAAACATTTCATTTAAGATTTGAGGTAGTGGGGGTTTGATGCCTTTGGACAAGGTATAAGATTGGCTTACAACATAGAAGGTGAGTTAGCTTTCCCTTGACCGAATTTGGAATGGATTTGGGAATGAAATACAACGATTTAACTAGTCTAATGATGTAAATGACCATTCTAATGTAAAAACAATAGATCTAGAAAATCACAAAAAAACACAGACTTCAGTAATAGATTGAGTAGGACACTATGCACCTATGATTCAAATTTGGGGCTAAAAATGGAAGACTAAGTCACCTTGGGCACCACTATCCTTGTTGACCAATTTCATATCTATTTTCACAATCCTCAAGAGTTAGGTTAGAGATTTCTTTCCCCATTTTTCACAAGCTATCAGATCATTGTTAGATAATTCTATAACTAAGTTTTTGTTTGTTGTCAAGGTGTAGGTTTTGATTGTAACAATAAATAATTAACCTTCAAAATTCTCCCACTTCTTTAGATCTGAAACCTGCACATTCAAAGAGAGAGGAAGGGTTGTGACATATAGGGGCTTGCCTTAGTCAAACCTTGTGCTAGTTTTTCCACTTTCACAATGGCAATGCCAATAATAGGGAGCCTATCCTTTTGAAGGATAAGGTTAAATGATAAAATAAATGATGAATCAACAATCGACAAAAACACACCACTCATCAATGACTTCCTCGAAGGACTGAAGTCATGCACATCTCCTCAAGGCTTGAATGTTCCTTGCTTAATTAGCTTGAAGACCTACAAGGGTTAGATCTCATAAATAATATGACAATATAAACATGAAAAAACTCATACACTTTGACATGATGCTTGGATGTTGAAATTTTGTAATAAATCTCTAAAATGTTGCTCTTGACCTACTTGATAATGCTCTTGACAATAATTTTTGAGGACAATAATTTCCAATTCTTGCTAGATAGTTTTCAAATGATGCTATAACTAGGTATTTGTATGCAATTATTCTAATTTCTTAAATATTAAATCTCGATAGCCGATTTTGGACATTTGAAATTCAAATAATAAAATACAAACACCAACATATTCAATTTTGGAGGTAAAATAGGGGGACTAAGTCACCCTAGGCGATTGTGTCCCAACCCTATTTTGCGGGATGCAAGGTGTCGGGGACAAAGTATTAAATGAATACATTTTTTTCCATTTGGAATTTGTTGGTAAATGTTAAAATGGGCCATGAAATGCATAATTTAGGAAATTAGGTGTACAATTAGGTCAATGCACTTAGGGGAGAGAAAAACATAGTGCGAAATTGTCATGGGTGACAATTTATGATGCTAAATATAGTAAACTTTATTTCTTTACCTTGAATTTTTTTTGTATTTATAGCTTAAAAATTTAGTGCATGGATTTTTTTTTCCTATTTCGATATTTTTTTAAAATAAATAGTAAAATTAGTGTGTGTTGAAAACACAAATATTTTGATAGGATATCAAATTTTGTCCTAACTATTTTATAAATAAATTATATCTTGAGATGAAATTTATTCTCCAGTTCATCATATTTTTTAATAAAAAATTAATATTCTTTCTTGACAATATAATCAACCTCATATTTTTGTGCTATTGACATAGTTTTAGTTTAAAAAATATAAACAATAATTAAACTATTAAAAAAAGAAATTGAAATTATATTTATAGATCTACAAAAAGGATTTTTTAGATTTTTTTAAATGTCATATAGTAGGAGTTGTGAGAACATTAAGTGTTTTCAATAATTTTAGTTTTTGGTGAATTGGATCTAAAGTGATGCTACATATTTATTTAGTGAACACTTCTAGTTGGAAACATTATGGTGTAGCTCTAATTTAGCTAGACCATATGTTTGACCAAAATTGACTTTAGTTGGAAATACTTAAGTTCATTCATATCGATAAGTTGGTCTGAAGTATGAATATAGTTTTGAACTTTCACATAGTGAGAATTGAGAATTAATTGAAAAGTGTAGGCTCTGTTAGGTCTCAAAAATGCAGGTTGCAAATCCTAAGAGGATTTCAGGTTCTATGGTTATGCTTGCAATTTTTTTTAACTAACGAACAAAGTTAGCCTATGTGGTTGATGACTCCCTACACTTCAAGCTTTGCCAAACCGAGGCAGGTGAACCTTGATAACTAATGTAGATTTAAGCAAGTTATGACTTAGTTATTTTTAAGGATCTACTTGTTGATGGTCAAAATAACACAACATTAAACTGAATATTTCTATCCTATTTCTCCTAAAAACGATAACTGATCTAAAACCACCTATCTTCCAAGGTCCTGGTAGTTGGCTCTCAACTATGTTGATGTTACTCAATGGCTAATGCAATTGTAATATTCAAGGGGCCTGCTGATAGGAAGGAATACAAATTGCATCATGTGAACTAATCTACTTTTGGGGGGGGGGGTGGTTGTAAATAAATAGAAAAAGATAGAACAAGGCTTTAGAACAACAAAACATGAATATAAATTTCTCCACATCCAGACATGTATCTTAACAATGAGTATTTTCTCAAGTAACCAAAACTATAAACTGATGCAATCCATAGCTTGATCCATACTATTGCATACATTCATAGTGAAAAATTCAATAACCATATCCATTCATCAAAATTTTATTCCAAAATAAAAAAAATCACCAACTCATTGCTAAAATTAACAGATCAACAAATATAAATAAATTCCATTTATAGATAATTCAATGAAATAGTCTCATATCTAGATTCTTCTATTGATTTGCATCAAATAAGAAACAATTATGCAGAACATTCATTGGCATAAGAATGACTATGATTCATTAACATTAGCATTGAGACTCAAACTTGACAATAACATGAAACTATAAAAGTATCTAAGGACTTCTGCATAAAAGATGTAAAACAAAGTTTCTCAAAGTATCTTGCTTGAGAACTTATAAAATCCTAAAAACTATGACAACACTATCTACTATCTCCTTAGGCTGCTAATCTTGCTTCAATTAGCCAACCTCTACAAAATGGAGCCCAAAATTACATATAGGCAAGCCATGCACTAATTTCTCTCTATCAAAATTTGAGATCCACCAATTAAGGAACTAGAACTGCATGAAGAAACTACACTGGCTGATCTTTAGTTTAATGGTTGATGGTCTTGTTGCCAAAATTTGATGCCCAAAGGAGGAAGGTAGAACTACTGAAAGACACCCAGTTAATCTCATGTCAAGATCCTACAAAATAGGGGAGAAAAAGAGAGAACTATCCATCAGGAACAAAAATTCCATTGCCACCTCATTCTTGTGTACTTTGCTCAAGAAGGTACTCATCATAGTTGGTGAACACTTGTTGGAGTATGTCCGCATCAAGTCCATCTACCCATTCATCTTCAAATTTGATTCTTTTAAATTCTGCAGAGGTGAATTCTTGCATATCTTTCAATTTAATCAACTCCCTCCTAGCATCCTTCACTTCATCTTGGATGTCCATGAGCCTATCTAGAAATAAGTCTTCACCATCTTCCTCTTTATGCATTACTTCCTCAAATCTATTATTCCATTTCTCCTTCAATTTATCAAGATGAAGACCTTCCTTTATAGGGATATCCACATTAACTTAAATAGCAATCACTGCTTCTAACACATCGATTTGCTCATTCAGATCCTTGCTAGCTTGCTGAACTTCATTTTTATGTTCATAAATGAATTTAGATCTAAACCCGATTATGCTCATTGTCTTCTCAGTGAAGTCCACATTATCCTCATCGAGGATAGATTGCTCCAAGAGGGTTTTCTTTGGCACCTTGCTGATCTCCTTTAGCTTCTTGGTATGCTCTCTATACTCTTGTTCTTGTTTCTCCAAGACTTTAGCATGTTGATTCATATCTTCCATCGACAAGCAACTCATCAACCTCTTTATTAAGCTGATCCACCCATCTATCAAGCATTCCAACCTTACTTCTCATCTGTACCAAATCATCAACCTCTTTCTTGCTTAATAGGATTGGGGTCTCTGGAGCAACAACTTGTTGAGAAACAGGAGTGGAGACATCCCTCAAGAACTTGTGCAACTGATCCAATTGGGCTTTAAGTTCATCCTTCCTTTGTTTATCCTTGATCATCCTAGATTTGGTGGAGGATGCCACAATGTGAATAAGGTTCATTTGTTGATTCCTTGTGGGTCTCCCCATATTAACATTTCCCAATTGGTAGTTAGTCAATTACATATCTTGTTTGTCTTTGTCCACCATAGGAATTGCACATTCAACCATGATTTCACCTACATCTGTTAGCTTTTTAGAATGGAGGACTTGGGCCTTTTTTCTTGGGCCTTTCTTTTTCTATTTCTCATCATGTCCTCCCAATTCAAGGGTTAAGGTTAGACTACTTGTTTCCTTTCAAGGTCTAGTTTCAGCCATGTTGGAGCAACATGAGGAGTTATTACCCTTGTAGAAGAGGAAGTAGCAGGAGAAAGAGGTTGCCAAATTTTTCTTCTAGGTTGAGAATCAACTTCTTGTTGTTTCTCTTTCTTTTCTCTTTCCTTTTCCAATCTCTCAGCCTCAACTTTATCTTTTTGCTCCTACATCCTTTTAGCTTCTAACTCTTTTTGCAATTGTTCTTCCTCTAACCTCCTTTGTTCCAACATCTCATCCTTTTACTTTCCAAATCTTTAACTCTATCCCATGCTTCCTTAGACTCCTACTCATGTTTGGCCAATGCTTCAGCTTCCTTTTCTCTTTGGAGGTGTTCTTCTCCTTCTCTCCTCTTGTGAGATTCTTCAACAGCCTTGAACTTGGCCTCAAGAGCCTCTTTATCCCTTCTTTGTTGAGCTTTCTCTTACTCAAGCTCGTGAATTTTTTGTACCAGGGCTATTTTATCATTCTTTTCATCCTCAAATCTTGTTCTTTTGTTCTTGCATTAAGTCTTCCTTCTCCTTTTTTTTCTAGCTAACTTTTCCTTAGCTTTAGCTTCAGATTCTTGTTTCCTAGCAAGTTCCTCTGCCTGTGCTTTGGCCTCAACTTCCCTTTTTGCATCTTCAAAAAATTTCCACTATTCCTTAGGAGTGAGGACATGTTTAGTACCCATATCTTTAGTTTCTTCATGAGGTGCAGTCACAAGAGTCTCCTTATCTGATTGGGTAGCTTCAAAATCTATATCAATATCATGAATTTGAATCTCATGCTCCTTCCCTTTTAAGGATTCACCCTCCTTATGAAGGGTTCCAATGGGAATCTCCTCAATTGGTAGCTCTGTAAGAGGAGGTTGAGTTGAGGTTTCACCTTCAGCTTCTATTGTGGCCTCCTCTCCATAATTGGGAGGGAAAAACTCCAATGGCTCCTTAGGAGTTGTCCTTCTTTTTGTTCTTCTATACCCTTGGGTAGTACCTACAACTTTTCTATTTTTAGAAGGTTGACCCTTAGGCTCCTTGATCCTCATTAGCACCCACTGGATACTTCTATCTAGGACTGGCCTTGCAATTTTATTGATGTCAATGGACTCCTCTTCATCCCAATTCACTGGATCCAAGTCCTTGGTACCTATGTTTTTAGCATCATACTGGGGATCCAAGGTTACACCATCATCTGATAAATTATCAGGAATGTCTTCCTTCACCCCATACTCAACCATTAATGGGATGAGAAACCTTTCATAATTCCTCCTTCTCAAATCATACTCATCTTGTAAGTCCTTCCAAAAATCCTCCAACAAACTAAAATGCTTGTCAAAAACTGTAGGGAGAAAACCTTGCATCTAGTCCTTGTGATCAAAATGCTTTCTAAATGTATATAAGCCCAATTTCAAATGGATCAGTTCATCAAAAATTACCTTTGCTGCCACATTGTGTGCACAACTATACTCTCCTAACTTCATGGTAAATTTATGACAACCAGGCTTATGTTTATTAGCAAATTTGGTGTTGAACCCTATAGCTTGATAAATGAATTCGATCAAAACAATTATGTTATTGCAACACTTGGGCAGTAAATGAGGATGGCCATCAAAATCAACCTACCTAAAGTAGGTGAACTTGGGGTATTGGATGTACCAATGTCCCCATTCTGCAATGAATGCCATGGCATCCCTTCATAGCCTATACCCTGCATCACCTATCAATCGGTTAATGATAACATACAAGAATGCATCATTAACCTTTCTATTGTGCAATTTTGATGTTTGTAGAGTTAACTGATCATAGTGATCCCACACCTTCTTTTATCTAGGGGCTTCTCCCAATACTCCAACTGCATTCAAACTAGGGAAAATGCCCCTCCTTGCACCTTCATATATCACATAGGAATTCATAAAGAAACTCTTTGTCTCCCTCACTCTGAGCATCTAGTTGTGTAGGAACTTTGATAAAATCATTGGCCAATCAAATTGCTACCTACCATTCAAAATAGTTTGAATTCAAATGGAAACATCCATTCATTGAATTGTGAAGTATCTCTTCCTGAATACTCTGGAAAGCATCATGATCATTTCATCGATCTCTTTGCTAAAGTCTGATCTCTTGGGCTGATCAGCAAGCTTGATCAAGGATTTATTTTCAACTCTCATCCATTTTTTTGTTCAAATGGATCCTGTTAGCTTCCTTGTGGTTGCTAAATAATTTCAATGCCTCTGCCTCATTGAATTTCCTGGGGTTCTATGGTGTAGGTGCATTAAACATAAACCTTATCATCTGTGGAGTATGATCAATGATGAAATTCCCATTCAAGTCTACACATTGTCTAGTTGTGAGATTGTAAGCCCTAGCTACAGTAAGTATGAGTTCAGGACATTGGACTAATAGAGGAAAGAGGGAAACATGTGCTAATCTGGATTGAACAATCCTTAGTGTTCTCCCTGTCACATCCTCTGTGAAATTTTCTTCAAACAACTCCTCATAGTTGAATGGTCCTAAGTTAGTATCAGTGATATCAGCCCAATCCGAATCCACCTTATTGGATGTAAGAGTAGCTTCCTTGTGCTTTCATCTCAAGGTGTAAGGGAGTCACTCCACCTTTCTCTTCTTAGGCTTTGTTCCCTATCTTGAACTTTCTACAACTTGGCTTCTTTGAGAAGCTTCCTCCAATGCCCTTGACATCCTATATCCCTATAATACAACCCTTGATTAGATCAACAAAGGCATCAAAATCATTACATAATACATTACCTCTCATACCGTTCTCTATTCCTTCAAGATAACTCTCCATACTTAGTCAAATTTTATATCCACCAGAAGCAGAGTCAGGAAAGAATTAGGAACATAAAGCATTTTAACACAGGTAGGATCGAGATCAGAACCAGAACAAGATCAGAACCAGGATTAGAATAGAAACCAAACTTGAAACCAATCGATAGTTCCAAGTTCGTTTCCCACTCTAGTTCTGCTTTCGCTAAAAACCAAGGGTGAAGACCAGAGTCAATAGTCATCGAAAGTGGGATCATTTTAGGAATTAACTCTCATGCAAACACTTATGGGATGAGTTCATTCCCAGATCCACTTCTGCTAGTTTACCATTCAAATGTTCAAAGAAATTTAGAAGATGTGGTCACATAAGCTTAAGACTTGGGTCACATGAATATATAAGAAAAATTTAAATAAACGGGATTAACCTCACCCTTTAATAGGACAAAGACCATATTTGAATTTTAGGGCTCCACATTGTAATGGCCATCGCACAAACCCTAGTTTGTGTGACTCATCAATTCAGAAAATTAGGGCATCAAGAACCCGACATGAAAACCACTGAATCAACATGGGAATAAGATCAAAGGAGTTGTTTAAATAGATTTGAACACTTTTAAAGCACAAAAAACCCCTTTACAAAACCCTAGTTAAAACTAGGGCATGACAAAATGAACATGTCACAAAAGCGACAACAGAACAACAAGACAAATAGAAAAAATAGAAAAAGAAAAAAGGAAAACGAGAGAAAGACAAAATGAAACCATAAAAAAACAAGGGAATGAGTGAAAATCCACAGGAAAGATCCCATGAATGTGAAAGAACACCACGAACAAGAAAATGAAAAATGCCAATAGAACGAAAAAATGAAAGTGCCAACAGAATAGGAAAAGGACCCTACCTCGAAATGCCACCAACAAAGGTTGAAACTCATCAAGAATCTGCTCACCAACACACCTCTGCAATCAAATCATGCTCTTCTCAAAGTTACTTAGGCTATGGTTTGCTAAAACAACTTAGAGAATAAAGATAATGAGTCAGTTAACCTTGATTAAGATTTTAAAAGCATTTCATGCATGTGAGGAGGCTGTAATTAATGCCATAAATGCAGTTGATTGGGCACAAAACCAAAAATGTAAATGAGTAAACAACCAATGTGGAAATCAAAGGTAGGGTAGACATAGAAACGGAGGCAAAATAGAACAAGAAACTTTACCTAAGTCTCTTATCTAATTATGAATCTGGTTCTCATCTCACAGCAGGGAAAGACAACAAAGGGAAACGAGGACGGAATTGGAACCAAAACTGGACATGGAACTTTTACAAAGTTCCAAGTTTGGTTCCTATTCTAGTTTCACTCCCGACAAAGGAACAAACACTGACACAAAGACATCAAAAAAAGAAATGATAGGAAGCGGGACCAGAACAAAAACCAAACCCGACCAAGACACAAACGAAGACAAAAACAAAAATCAAATGAGTTGGAGCATGATCAAAACCAAAATGGATCCAATTTTTTTACAAAGTTCCAAGTTCATTTCCATTTCTAGTTCTGCTTTCGCAAGAGTGGAAAACAACACACAAGCAAACAAAAGACAACTCAAGGGAGAAAAGGACCGAAGAGCACAAGAAAAACCAGAAACACAAAGAAAAATGACAAGGCAAGGGCAGGGCCAGAATTAGAACTAAAACCAGACTTGGAACCTTCACATATTTTCAAGTCCAGTTTCCATTCCGGTTTCTCTTCCGCTAGACCAAAAAGAAACAAGGACTTAGGAGGAAAAATAACAAATCTTAAAACTCAAACAAAAACACAAAGACAAACAAAACACAAGGAGGGACCCATTTTGACCAAAACAAAATGGGGTGGTTATGCAAGGCATAACACTACTCACAGTGGCATGATATGTGGAATAGGTGAAGGCTTGTTAGCTACTCCTACTCCTAGTACTGAAATTGGAAATGTGAATGTATAAATAAGATTTTGTAGATTTTGAAACAAAATGGGTATGACTGGTGCCTACTTCTATTGGGGTAATGGAATCAAGAGGTGAATGATATGTGACTAACTTAATGGGTGATCCCACAATAGTGGTTTACAATGTTTGGCCAAACTAGACAATGAAATCATTTTTTTTAACTAAATCTTCACTTTTGGGTACCTATAGCGGCTAAACCGTGAGGAAATTGAAGATGATGAAAATTAGAGTTTTGTGAAATTTTGTCTGTAGATTCTTAATATATTTTTGTCAAAATTTTTGGAATCAGATTGCACTTACTTTTCCATCTCCCTCAAAAACTAGTTTTTTTCAGAAAACAACATTTTTAAAAAGTGACGCTCACTGTATAACACATAACCTTTTTCCATGAAGGATAAAATTCTAATTCTTTCAGATTTAGATTTGTAACTCTGATATCTAGTGCTTCCACTTGGTTATATAGTTTTTTATTGAATATTTTTTCTTTAATCAAGTTTCAAAGTCAAACCAATTACAATTCAGACATAGCGTGACCGTGTAATGTGCAACATTTTTTGTGTCTATCGAAATTCTTTTCTTTTTTTGCTGGATCAAGGACTTCAATATCTAGTGCACTCATATTTTTCAATTTTTTTTTATAATCTGCTATTTTTCCACATGTGTAGAACACAGAGCTCGATTTTTAGTGAAAAACCTATGTTTAATAAAACTAAAAAACAAATACATATAAAACCAAAACATATTAAAATTATATTTGTTGGATAGCACATTCTAAGGACTACCTGATTCCAGTTGGGCTTGTGAAGTCTCCACCATTTTCATCTTCAACCTGAGCTCCGAAGTGCAAAAAACTGATTTTTTTGTCATAGAGAGCAGGAATTAGGGAAATGGGAGGTTCGCTCAAACCAGGGGAGTTCGAGTGAACCCCCAGGGGTTTGAGCGAACCTGGGTTTGCTCGAACCCAGCTTCGATCGAAATCCATTTTCATAAGGGATTTTCATTTTCCTTTTTCTGGTGGATGGTCCATACCTTCATTAAATAGGTTCACTCGAACCCTGGTTCAAATGAACCCTTTTTTGGTTTTTTCGAACCAATGAGTTCGTTCAAACCCCCAAAATGAAATTTTTTGGCTGGGGGTCATTTTTTGCAAGTTTTCTTTCCTCATTTGAATTATAAACCACTTTTGTGGGTTTACCCTACTGGCCACAATTTGAATTGTTTGGCACTACTAGAAGTTTATGAATGGCATAAATGTGCAAGAATGTAACTATAAGACTCTTCTTATCGATCCAAATGATTCTTTCCAGGTTACTATGATCAACTAATAGGAAGTTTTAATCCTTTTGAAGGAACTGATTAGCTGGATCACACAAAAGCAACAAGTGTGCCCTGAAAAATCAAATATACTTCTAATTTGAATAACAAGATAGAATCAAACTAGAGATAGTATGATAATTTTAACAATTATAGGGCTCTTCTTATTGATCCAAATAATTATTTCAGATTACTATGACTTATTAAAAGGATTTTTAATTCTTTTGAAGAAACCAATTAATTAAAACCACACAAGAACAATAAATGTGCCTTGATAAACCGAGCTTGACAGACCAATTTAAATAATAAGAAAGCACCAAACTAGAGATAGCCAAATAATCGTATATTATCAACAAACAATTGACACTAGAATTTAGCCACCCAGTTAAAGCTTCAGGCCTTTACAAAAAGTTGTGTCATTTCTTAACTAAAATGCTAACAATTGTATTACACATAAACAATAAAAATGAGAAGTCCACAAATAATCTGTGGTCCACCATGATCCATTAATCTTCACCAGGTACACATGATCATTGAAGATCTATTCAAGGTCCATACTCATTTAATAAGGCATCAAATAATTGTGAGACTTTGATGTCCCCTGCTTCTCACTTTGTTTGAGTGATAAACAAATTAAATTTAGATAGGTGCTCCATGTATCCTATTTTTGCATATGTATCAACATTGCCAATAATATCTTTCATGGCGTATTCCAAATCAAAAATTTGTCCCAATTGTATATGTGTCTTCTCCATTGAACCCCTTCTTCAAAGAGGCATCAGTAAATGCTGAGCAATTTCATCCTTCCATACATCTTGGTCCTTCAACTCCCCTTCGTTGTTGAAGAAGTTTGGTTAATCCATAATCAAAGATTGGGTGAAATCACCAAGTTCTTGCATTAATATGGTGTGGAAATGATCGTTCAATTTCATCAATTCTGGGTACTCCTGAAACACATGTTCACCAATATTCCCTCTGGATTTATTTGTTCCTTTATCTCTTTCATCTTGTTGTGTAATCTATCATGTTCCTGGTAGGTCATGAATGTCTTGTTGTGGATAACCCAAACCTTATTAGTTTTCTTGAACATTTTGTCAAATATCTTACATACCAATTCTGAGGCCATTTCAAATTTGGTAGTCTTTAATTAATTTTTAATTCCTCATGTTTTTGCTGAGTTATTTCATACTTTTGTTTCCACTATGTGGTTTCATATATAGCTTCAAGTACCTTTCTTTCATAGTCTACCAATGGAGAATAAAGGCCAGAGGAAGAAGACAACTTATCTCTGTATTTAATCACCTCTTTGTTTTAATATCTCATTTTTAGAAGCAAGCCCCTTGTTATCTCTTATCAATTTTTCTATCTAAACTTTGGTAAATTTAGCAACATTGATATTTAACTCAACTATCTCAATTGGATCTACATCTCGCACTTGTTGCACTAAAAGATGGCCAGATACTTGATTGGGATTATCAATAAGTGCAGGCCTCTTCCCTGGTGGGTGTAAATCCCAAATCTATAAAGTAGCATTATTTGGATTATACCCTAAGCTAGTATAAATCTTGTCACTAGCTTCATTTGTCAAGTGTAAGGTTTTATTTTCCCTTCTCATGAAACTATCAAAGACTATCGTTGAACTGATATCCCATCCTAGGAGAAGCATAACCCTGACCTCTTGTAATAGCTCTAATTCTCTTTCAAGGGTAATATTTTTTATTTCACCATCAACCTCTTCTTGTAAATCCTTCAAGGCATCAACTCCTTGCTCAAGATTAATTTCTTTCATTCTTTCTCCTATTATTTTTCATTTGTATTCATATATAAATGACTTAAACTTTGAGGCTTGAACAAATGTATCATCTAAGATGAACTGTTGACTTGCACAATGTTTTACATCATCAAATAGTTTATCTGAGGCTTCAAATGAGACTATACTCCTTTTTGGTGGTAATTCATATTGTGGGATGGTAGGAGCAATTATTTGTGTGACCTCATCCTCCTCTTCAATGTCATCTTCAATTGTAATAGGAGTGTCAACTGAGAAGCTAACATCCTGAGTGAGTTGTTGGTATGTGCAGGATCATGATGGGCCAAAAAGTGGTGATATGATGGGTATGTGTAGGGTGTGGCTGACGACTTTTTTTTTTACCCCAAATTGATGAAAGAAAAAAGGTTTTTAAAGGATATTCTCAACTTTCCAACAATATAAATTATTCTTTACTTTGAATTTGATGAATAATTATTATTCATTTTCTATTTGAATTACGACCAAAGTCCTGATTGATAGGCTGATTGAAAAATGTCTATAGCTTTCAAACAGTATCACATTTTTTGAATCTAAAACATGCATCACATTCTATGCTTCACATACTATAGGATTAAAAAAAAAAAAAATGAATCTCATGAATTTTTGACCAA
>VDFB02270651.1:818700849-818738835 GCA_007258455.2 Sequoia sempervirens
GTTGCCTAACTCTAATTTTTTTGAATTTTTCGCCACTTAAGGGCTTGGTGATCCTACAAATACCCTTGTGGTGATAAATGACTTAAGGGCAATTTTTTCTCAGCTTATTTCCTAGAACAAGCACCTCTTCTTTTCTTGAAAGCTACGATGGGTACATCCTTGGTCAATTCTTCTTCGTGTAGGATCAATTGCTCAACTATTTCCATAGGGTCTTGTATTTCATGAAAGGCTTATGCATATAGTGGATTATTGCTTTTCTTCCATACCTCTGCCATCATTACCCTGTTATATGTAACCTTTCTTAACATTGCCTGAGATTCATCACAGTTTTTTATCACATCATCTACAAAAAGTTCATGCTCATATCTTTTTAACTTTTGTGTCATTTTGGCACTATGAATGAAGTGTTCAAGATTGAAATTTTCCCTTTTATTTCCTTGTGGCATGCCATAGTAGGGTATGTGCAAGATCATGATGGGCCAAAAAGTGGCAATATGATGGGTATTTGTAGGGTATGTGGTTGACAGGCTTTTACCCCAAAATTGATGAAATGAAAGGAGTTTTAAAAGGAGATTCTCAACTTTCCACCAATATAAATTATGCTTTTACTTTGAGTTTAATAAATAATTATTATTCATTTTCTATTTGGTGCTGACTGAGTCGTTGGTAGGCTGATTGAAAAATATCTACAACTTTCAAATGATATCACATTTTTTGAATTTGAAACATGCATCACATTCTATGCTTTGCATACTATAGGATTAAAAAAAAAAGAAAAAATGAATTTCATGAAGTTTTGACCAAGTTAAGGTGGTCAGACATACAAGTTTTTTATATTTTTGGAAAGTTGTAATAAAAAAATCATAATTAATTATTTACTTGGAAAAAAATTACAAAAAAATATCCATCACATCTAGACATGAGTCCTCTACTTATGTGTAAAATCTTATAAAAAAATATTATCATTTTATTGTGGTTAGGGTGGTCAGACAAACACCTACTTATTATTTTTTCCCTGGAATTTAAGTACTACTGCATTGAAATTTCAAATTTTCACCAAATAGATTTCTTTTTTAAAAAATAAACCTAGTAGTTTATAAACTACATTCAATTTGCTATAGATTCTATTCTTACATATTTTTGAAATAATATAGATAACTTATTCAAATTTTTATGTCAAGTTGCCTAACTCTAATTTTTCTAAATTTTTTGCCACTTAAGGGCCTATTCTTTCCATGATGATCCTGCACATACCCAATAGTCTATCTTGCTAGCAATAGAATAATAACCCTTTTCAGAAACAATGGTAAAATCACCAAAACATAAAGTTGAAGGTATGAGAGATTGCTTTTCGTAGCTCTTAAGATGCATATAATCTGAATAAGACAACTGCCTTACTATCTTCAAATATGCAATCCTATTAGGAACTGTTCTAGGCAGAAGGAATGGAGTTGCCTCAAATCCATACGTGCTCTGATCACAGTGCAATCCTCATAGGTGTACCAATCTCCCCACTTTTGGTTCACCTTTCCTATTAGGTTTTTCTCTTTAGGTCTAAGAAATATTTGTATCTCAAGGGACAAATTATAATCACAATGATGACCAAATAGTTTGTATAAGGGCTTCAAAAAAGTGTTTTTCAAAATACAAATAATGAGACCTTCTGCATCTACTATCCCAAATTGAATTCCACATTTGTACTGGCCTTATGTTCTCATCTTCATCCAAATCCTTAATTCTCAATTCATCTCCCCATATCCCCATGGGTTGTCCTTCATACAAGATCATGTGCATAAGCAAAGAATATTGTCTAAAATTAATTGCAAATCACTATTGTTCTTTATGGAAGCAAGTGATGTGTTTATAACCTCTGCTAGGTACTCTACATAGTTGAAAGGTCTGGCATCTTGGTTTTGAATATTTGCAACCAAAATTATAGGGGTTGTAGACACTAAAAATTGTCCTAGGCCTACGACCCTTAATTTCTTCATATTTTGTCCATCTTCATTTCTCATAATTAAATAATGTTAGTTATTTATTTATTTTCTAAAGTCATATGTCCTCTATTAAATAAATAACTTTAATTAATTAATTAATTAATTCTTATCTTTATTCTTCCTCGATTAATTATAGAAATATTATTTATTTAACTACGTCGCTAATTAAATCTATCTTCTTTCTAAAATTAAATGAACTATTATTTAATTAATTCCTATGACACTTTCTACTATAATTAAATAATCACTTTAATTATTTAATTATTCCTTAACTTTTCCTCTTTAATATTAAATAAATCTTTATTTATTTAATGTGATCAAACATCTTGAGTTTTGAATTAAATAAACATTTAATGCAAAAGGATTTATCTGTATCATATTTCTCTATAATTAGATAATCTCTTTGTTATCTAATTAATCATTTATCACTTAATTCTAGATAAAATTTGATCATTTAGTTATCTGGTGAGATAATATCTGGTTTTCTATAACAAACAAGATTTCTGTGTAGATCAGTCTATTATCTGGACAAGATCAGATTTGATTTTCTCTAACAGAATATTTTCTCTATGTCAATCTTATCTCCTACATGCAATCTTTATCCTTCAGTGTCTCAACTAATTTCCACCAATGATTAAATTACTATTTAATTTAATCTCCACCATTCATTCTTTATCACTTACACTAATTCAACCCTAACCCTATTGCATGCCACATCTTTTAATCTTAATCATCGATTAATTATCTTTTAATTTGAGCCTGTCATTCGAAAATAATATTTTTTTATAAATTGGATTTACCTCTACCATTTTTACTCCTCCCGAAATATGATGGGTTTTGGAAGCAACTTTAGAAATCTTCAATTTTTTGCTATAATCATAGTCATGAGGCCATATTTGCATACTTAAGCAAAATCTGAGGGAAAGTACTATTCAATAGAGAAATGTAGAAGGGTAATGGAGGTGAATCATGTAATTGCATGTGTGTTTGGTGAGATCTTTCATTTATGCATGTTTTATCTTCCATTGTTCTTCATTATTAGTTTGGGTTTAGTTTGATTTACACTTTGTATTGCTAGTCCTAGAATTTTCCCTGTGCTACAGGGGCTATAGCCATTTCAGTACGAACATCAATTCCCAATACTTAACGAACTGAATAATATGTATATTGATAATATTCTTCAAATAAATCAATAGAAAAATGAGGTTGCTCATTACTAGAGAATCTTTTGAGCTGGTCCCTTGTGTCCTAGGGTCTATGTAAAGGAAATTTCCATCTTTTGTATCTCCTGTCCATGGTACAAAATTCTTCCAAAAGATCTCTAATTTTTAGTGGCATTTTTATAGATGTATCCAACTAGAAGACCATAGCAATGTATCTCTAGTGATTGGAAGAAAGTGTGACCCATCATGTGAATGAATTGTTCTCATTTTAGGGTTATACATTTTAGCCAAAACCTTGATTAATTCTATGTTGATAAACACATTCAGTATGACAAGCTTTCCTAGATTCATGCTCCATGGGTTTGATACATGCTTATGCCTGTACTTCTTTCTATAATGGTATATGAATATGTCATACCCTCATTGTGGAGCCCATACATCTCCTAAATTCTTGTGTTTATCCTCAAACTTCTCAGCTGAGGGGTTTAAATGGGCTGTTCATCTAGATTTTGGTACAAAATCGAGACATTACTCAATTAAATCTTGGTTTAATGATCTTGTTTCTATTTTTTGTCTCTTTGAGTTGGGTTTCTTTGAAGTTCTTTCCATTTTTAAAAACCTAGCTCTACTGCAATTCAATTAACTTTGATAAATTCTTCAGCTGAGTCTTGAGTACTTACTTGAACCAGCACGCCACCTTCTTCTGAGCTTCCCACTATCGCTTGATCCCGCATCCTCAACTTTCCACTTCAATTCATCAATACTTCAAGATCTTACAAGCAAGATATAATTAAGATTTGACATACTTCTATTGATTTTGGTTCATAGATGTCACTCGCGGCAACTTGATAATCAATGATGACATTAATATCAGTTGTCTCTTAGAAAGCTTCACCATTCATGTCAACTGGTTGAGAAGTACTTTTTTCCTTTTTGATGAGACTTTAGTTATACCTTCGTTGATATCTTGTTCTACCATTAACATGCTTGTGCCCTTGTTTCCTTTTTCAGAATTTCAAAGAGACAAGTGATTACTTCTCTTCAATATCATATGGTCTTTCCAAAAAAATTATCCTAGATTTTACTGCTTTTCTTTTATTCTTCCTTTCTTGGTTATCAGAGTTTCAAAGAGACTTGCAACTATCTCCCTTCTCTTATGTTTATCAGAGTTTCAGAGAGACCTTTATTTATGTTTCCTTGATATGAGCTTCTTTCCTCAATGCTTCCTAATTTTATCCTTTATTTCAGACTTTCGAAGAGACATGCCATTGCTTCTCAATATCATGTAGTCTCCTCAAAAGCATTCCCTCAGTGATACTTTGTCGCGTTCTTTGTATCTCTTATCTTGTTTTCAAAATGATCAAAGAGACTTTTATCAATGTTCTCTCGATATAATCTTATCTCCTCAATATCTTGTTCTTGACTGTTATCATAGTGTCGAAGAGAATTTTACATTTCTCAACCTGATAATTCAATGTCTCTTCAAAATTTTCACTATGTCCGCCAAGTCTTGGATTCGCCAGTTGTCCATTATTTATTATATAACAACCTATTATGTTTGAGAGATTTTTTTTGTTTCTTGGATGCCAAAATCATTTAACATTTTTAAGATATCACCATTTCTTCAGTGTCTTGTCTTGAATTTTGGCTCATTAGATAGACAAACTATATTTTCCCTCTGAAACACTTAAGTGTCTTCAAACTATTCCTTTTCGGGCTAACAGAGAGACTTCAAAATCTGTCACTTCAAAGTGTGGTGATCTCCTTGATATTCTATGTTGGCTTATTTTATCAGCTTATCGGAGAGACTACAGTGTAGTTCTCCCCGAAATGGCATTGTTTCATCGAAATGTGTTTTTGGTAATAGGCTTAAGGGGATGTATGTGTGAAGGCAACAACTATGGAGAAGGTGATTTTTAATAATATTTTTGGTGGAACATATTTAAGGAAATTATAATTATGATACTTTTAAGCTTCTTAGGAAAAATGATGGTTTTGGGGGATGATGTACATGGTGTAAAATAAAATGGTCATAATGAGGTGGCGAGGACTAGTGAAAATTTATGGCTAAATTTTGGTTTTGATAGGCTTTTTAGGCCACCAATACCTACCATACATCCATTTTCCTTCACATTCAAATACCATTGAGTCCTAATTAAAATGAGTGAGTTGTTTCAATAGATGTGTTTATTTTGTTTCTTGTATTGAGCAAGAGTGAAGCTTGACCACATGTTTATTTATATTTACATTCAACAAGAACATAGCCCCAATTGAAATGAGTGGGTTATTTGGGCCAATAAAGCCTAAACATTTGTCCATTTTCCTTTATGGATTGAATTAAAATGTTACACATCAAAAACTGAGAAAAATTCTTAGGTCACTAAAACCTAACCGTGTTTGTATTTTCCTTTATATTCAACAAGAATAGAGCTTGATTAAACAAGTGCATTGGGAAGAATGAAGCTCAATTGTTTGTTTATTTATCTTTAAATTAAACAAAAGTGTAGCCCCAATTAAATGAGTGGGTTGTTTGGGTCGTCTAACCATGTGTTTATTTGCCTCCATGGATTGACAAAAATATTATGCATTAAAATAAATAATATTTTTAGGTCACCAAAATATAAACATGTGTTTTTTGAAATCATCTTTACATTTAATAAGAATAGAGCCTTGATTACGCCGAGTGGCATTCTATTAGTCACAGCAGGAGATCAAAATACCTGAGTACATAAAAAAGAAAGGAAAACGTAACTGACAAGAATACCATGCATCACTCAAATGCCTGCCTATGGAAGTGGATGCCTTCAATGCATTTATCATAGTGGGTTGTTATTAGATTTGACAAAATTGGAGAGCAATTACAAGTAACAAATGGAAATTATGAAATAAGAAAAGAGCCATGAAACAATGAACTTATATAAATCTTAGAAGACACATATCATCGGTTTGAAACGGGATTGACATCCGGTGAAATTGACATATGCGAGTAAAATGATTTATTTGTGGGTGTGTTTGAATTCCCTTGCAACGTTTTTTGTCTATGGGAGCATTTCATCTCATCATTTGGAGTACTGATATTTGTATAATTCTCCAGTTTGGTGATATTTTGTAGTGGTAGAATACTTGAGATTGTGAATTGCTATGGGAATCGGTATCACATATTATCTAGTACAAGAAATGCTTTTGTAACCTATTCTTTTGAGAATTCATAATGGCTGGAAATTTTCTTACTTTGATTTAACATAGATCTATGTTGTTAGAATTAAATCTTTTTGTGATTCAACATTTTAAATTCTTGGACGATTCATACCCAGATATCAAATTGTGTTTTTGTAGTAGAATATTTATTCTGCTTTAGAACTTCAAGTTTTTTTTTTAAGTCAGCTTAAATTGTTGTGCTTCTAGCATCAAATTCTTTGCAAAGCTATTTTATTGCTTCCACTGACTACAATGAACAAAATTTAATTACTGAATCATGCTCAAAATCAAGTTTTTCGCATAATCCAATGACCAAAATTTAGTAAAAAATTATTCAACTTTGAACTTAGTTTGATTTTATAGCAGGAAGATATAGAGAGGGCACTATGCTACCTACACAAATTTCATTTGGACAAATCAATCAACAATTTCATTATTAATTAAAGGTAATTGTTTCTTCCTAATTTCTAGAGCTCAAACCCAGTGATTTTATTGTTTGTATTGCTGGCTAGAGTGTTTTCTTCTTAGCAGTAAATGCATTCAGTCTCACATTCTTCTACCTTAAGATTAATGGCATTTAATTTGTAGCTGGATTTTTTAAGAAAGCTTAAAGATCAAACCCAATTCACAGATTCAAAATAAATCCAATCCAAACTTGTTGAGGTGAAGCCTCATATAGGTCATTAAATACACACACCAACTCAAGGCTATGTAACCAATTAAATTCAATAATAAAAAATTGATATAAAAAAAGAAGAATGTAATTACCAACAATGCATGCATTGGTGACAAGAATAATGTTGACTTCTCTTTTGTGCTATTTGTCCTTGATGTCAAAACTGATTGGTTCTTGGCATTGGCATTGGCATATTCATTGTGGTTTGGCATTGGCATATTCTTTGGTGTATTTGGTTGTTAATGTTCTAGTATTTGGAATATTCATTGGAATATTCAGTGATTAATATATGGACAATGATTTGATGGTTTATCTTCTGTTTTATGGTACTAATTGTTGGATTCATGTGCAGAGGATATACATTTGTTCAATGGAGTTGTTCTTTCATACAGGTTGTTTGGCATGTCAAACTTTAGTCGTTACATAAGCATTGTTAAGGTATATACAGGTGATAGCAATAAAGGTTTTTTGGTAAGTTTCAGTTTTCATGAAGACTTGTATTGCACATTCACTTTATTCAAATTTTATATGCTTGTTTTACATGGTTGTATCATTGGCATACAAGTTTTATTTTGGCACTCACAAGTGCTAGTAATAGGTTTATATGAAGTGAATAATTCTGGGTGATATGTTTTCCATTCCTCTTCAAAGTAATTTTTTTTTTGATGGTTTAGTTGGAAACATTCATTTTTCAAGGGGCAATCAAATATAGTAAAGTGGTTTGTATTTGTTATAGCAATTATATGCTATATTCGGTGGCATAAAGCTAAAGCCATATATGGATTTGTCTTGAGTAATCAGGTTATTTACATAATGTTCATTCATCGGCCTTTTGTTAATGTTTAAAATGAAAGCCATTTAAATGGCTATTGGCTATCATACTGTTGGGTCACATTGTTGGCTTCACCTTACATTACACCGAGCATACCATATTATATCGGGCTTACCATGTTATTATTTCTATCGACCTCATTGTATTATACAAGGCAATTGACTTTAACTCAAATGGCAATGAAATAACATTTGTCATTAGGTTTTTTTCAACAACCATCATTGATGTTTGGTTAATAATGTTGTCAATTCTTTGGCAGCGTATGATTAAAGGGTATTATTGATGTTTGATTAAATTCATCTCAGACTTCAAATTTTATCAAATGATGAAAAGGTATTGTAAAGTCTTGGTTCAGAAGAAAGTTAAGGCATTCATTATGTTGTTTTTGGTTTTTATCTAAAGACACTTCCCAATGCTACCATGGAGAATGTGTAGTTACAATACTATATAGCTGGTTTTCAAGCTTATCTGTGTGCTGAAAGTTTGATGATTTGCATAATGAGACCATTATGGAGTTTTCACAGCCAGCTAGTAATGTTTTGGCCACCATGATGTAAGGAAAGCTAAGGTACGAAAATAACTCTCCTAACGTCAAAACCTCAGGGAAGAATGCAGAGACCCTTTTAAATTTTACAATTACAGTCTAATTAAGATGCACTTGAAAGAGTTAATAGAAACAGAGAATTAGACAAACACATATGAACACCAGATTTACGTGGGAAAACCCTTACGGGAGAAAAACCCACCACACCAAGAGAAGTCACTTTGTATTACAGTAAAAAGATTACATACAAAGATCAGACTTATCTTTCTGATGTCAGTTTACAGCAGCATTCACAATGACCAACCTTGTACATGAAACATTCAAGTTACAACCTTCTCAAAATAGAATTCACACTGATACACATCGAACAATTCATCTACAGTTCATTCAATAACTGAACCATTCATCATCTACAACTACAGAGTAAATCCATGATGCCCCTGTCTATCGAACTTCCTCTCAGTAATGGCCACAATAGTCCAACTGCTACCAATTCCCATTCGGCTTCTCTAATTGGTTGAATACAAGCCACATAGGGTAGTCTTCACTCGGTCAAAGCGATCAACCTATGTTGGCATGTCAGTGAGACACTAACCGTGTCTCCCCAATGCCACAAGATTAACATTCAATATCGCCAAGAGCCTTCACTATCGGCAAGATGTTACATCGAGTCCAAAAAGCTATCGCTCAAACATCGCTATGTTGCCAAGACCTCATACCGAAGTTCATCACTTATATCACTATCGCCAGGACTTATCGCTATAGGTGAAACATCATACTGAAGCTTCAAAGTCACATAGACAATAGAATTCCCATCGACAAGACTATTGTCCTTCGCTAAGAGATCATACTGAGTCATTAGTGTTATACCAAAACATTCATCAGTCGGCAAGACATACCACTATTGCTAAGAAGTCATACTGAGACCTTTGTGCTACTCCGAGTGCATACCATCGGTGAGACACACCAACTGTCGCCAAGAGTTCTTCCCGAGTGTTCAAGTCACCCTGATGAATTCAAATGAATAAGTACTTGTCGGCAAGACTTCCCTTGTCAGTATGAAACATACCGAATGACCAAGTCTCTCCCTGAAACTGCTTGTTGCCCAGAGTCTCCCCAATATCCGATAAGAGTGGCCTATCAACCAGAGATCTCCACTCGATAGAAGGTTATACCAAATACAACAGGTCACAGCGATAGTTTCATTCGGTAAGACTGAAACAAGGTCATAGCAACCAAAAATTTTCAACAAGATTTCAACTGCTAGTTGGCTAGACACAACGAATGTCACACCGACTTTTCCCTTTCAGAAGTTTCAGCTTGTGAGATTGAGGCACATATTTCGAACAATCTCCCACTTGACGAAGATCACACAGGCACCTCCAGAGCACAACAAAATTATTGAGAATCATGGGCACTAAGGCCCATAGAATTGGCACACCACTTGAACTTGTCTATGCTCACTGGCTTCGTCAATGCATCGCAACATTCTCCAAAGTATCAACCTTTTCCAAAATGACCTTTCCATCCTCCACCATATCTCGTAAAAGTGGTATTGTACATCTATATGTTTCGTCCTGGCATGGAAAGTAGGATTCTTTGCTAGAAAAATTGCACTCTGACTATCACAAAAAATAGTTATTTGCCCTGCATCAAAACCAATGTTAGAACACAAACGTTTTAACCAAACTGCTTCTTTACAAGCATGTGTAGCTACCATGTGTTCAGCGTCTGTAGTGGACAAAGTGACTACAACCTACCGCTTACTCATCCAACTCACTGTAACACTATTCATCATGAAAATGTATCCACTGGTGGATCTGTTGTCAATGTCCCTTGCCCAATCAAAATCCACATAACCTCGAATGTTGAGAGTCCTCTGTGATTCAACCAAGTTCCCATGGTAACACAAAGCATATTCTGAAGTCCCCTTCAAATATCTATACACTCTCTTCATAGCATCCCAATGTGTTCTTCCAGGATTAGCCATAAATTGACTAAGAACTCCCACTGCTTGGGCAATTTCTGGCCTTGTACAGACCATTGCATACATAAGACTTCCAACCGCACTAGCATAGGGTACACTAGTCATGTCCTCCATCTCAGTAGGAGATTTTGGACAGTCTTCAATAGATAGCTTCGTTCCTTGCAAAATTGGAACAACTAGCTGTTTGCAGTCATTCATACAAAATCTCTCTAGAACAGTCTTGATATACTTACTTTGACTTAGCCAAAGTTTTCTATTCTTCTTGTCCCTGGTTATTTCCATCCTCAAAATATACCTTGCTACACCAAGATCTTTCATTTCGAACTTAGCAGACAACTAAGACTTAAGATCATAAATCATTAGCTTACTATTGCCTATAAACAACATATCATCAACATAGAGAGCAATAATAAGCACTCGATCACTTTCAACTTTATAATACACACAATGATTAGATTTTGATCTTACAAATCCCAAAGACAATACAAAAGTATCAAACTTCTGGTACCACATCCTAGGTGATTGCTTTAACCCATACAAAGACTTTTTCAACTTGCAAACCAATTTTTATTTACCTTTCTCAACAAAGTGCTCAGGCTAGGACATATAGATTTCTTCTTCAAGATCACCATGAAGAAATGTTGTCTTCACATCCATCTGCTCGATCTCTAAGTCATATGCTGCTGCAAGTGACAAAAGAAATCTGATAGATATTAGCTTAGCTATAGGAGAAAATATTTCCCCATAATCAATTCCCTCTACCTGGGAATAACCCTTCGCAAACTAACCTCACCTTGTACTTTTCCACACTGCCATCCAGACCTACTTTCTTCTTAAATACCCATTTGCAGCCCACATCTTTTCTGCCTTCAGGCAAGGGCACCAAACTCTAGGTATCATTCTTTTCTAATGATGCCATTTCTTCTTTCATGGCTTCCAACCAAGAGTCTGAATCAGACATTCTAAATGCCTCTTTTACAGTCCTAGGCTCATCAGTGCTAGAAATCAAAGCATAGGCACAAGTAGAATCTATCAAAGAGAACCCATACCTATCAGGTTGTTTTCTTTCACGGGTTGACCTCCTCACTGGCTGAGGCTGAGGTTGTTCTTCTTCTGAACTTCCAGAACTACTTGAGCTTTCCTCAGTTTTAGGTACATTTTGAATTTTCAATTCCTCTTTCTCTGGAGTCAGAGGAATTACAACTACATCCTTAGTGTTTTCTGACTTTGTCTCTGACTGCAGATCCAAGGTAGAAGGCTTCAGCTCATGAAAGAGAACACTTCTGTTGTATAGAACCTTCTCTGTATCAAGATTCCAAAGCTTGTATCCTTTTATGCCAGCACTATAGCCAATAAAAATACATTTGACAACCTTTTTCTCCAACTTAGATCTTTTCTCATTCGGCACATATGCATATGCCTTAGCCAAAAATACAAATGTGTCTCAGAGAGGGCTTCTTACTAGACCATGCTTCCAAAGGTGTTTTCTCAACAAGAGAAGAATTTGGAGAATGATTTATCAAGCAACATGTAGTAGCAACAACCTCAACCCAGAACTTCTCCTCCAAGCCAGCACTACTCAGCATACTTCGTGCTCTCTCCATCACTGTCCTATTGAACCTTTCTACAACTCCATTTTGTTGTGGAGTATAAGGTGTAGTCTTATGTCTTTTAATCCCATGGTCTTTACAGTACCTCTCAAAATCATCAGAACAAAATTCACCACCATTATCAGTCCTTAAACATTTGATTTTCCATCCAGTCTAATTTTCTACAAGGTTCTTAAATTCCTTAAATTGACTGAACACTTCTGATTTACTTTTTAGAAAATAAACAAATGCTCTTCTTGAATAATGATCAATAAACGATACATAGTACCTTGACTTAGACAAAGAAGGAACATTTACTGGACCAAATACATTAGAATGAATATAATCTAGCAAACCAGAAGATTTATGAGGACAAGAATAAAAAGAAACATGGTGTTGCTTTCCATATATACAATGCTCACAGAATTCAAATTCAAGGTTACAATCATCAAGCCCCTCAACTAGGTTTTTATTCTTCAAGGTTTTTAAACCTTTCTCTCCAATGTGGCCTAGCCTATGATGCCAGAGCATAGTCTTTTCTACTGGAAGTTTAACTTCCATAGAGTTTACATAGTTAGGAACATTTCCCTCTTTTCCTCTATGAGTAGCTTTCGTGACTTTACAGAGACATTGTTACATTAAACAACATGTGCATCCAGCTTGTACAAGGTACCAATGTGAGCACCCCTTACTAGCACCATTGAGCCTCTAGTCATCTTGCAGCCATTTCCAGAGAACGTGAATTGCACTCCAATATCATTCAGCTTACTGATAGACAACAGATTTCGAGCTAGACCTGGTATATGCATAACATCCTTGATTCCCTTCACTCTTCCATCAAGGAATTGGATTCTGACTCTTCCACGACCAACAATCTCCAAAGTTGAATCACTTGCCAAGTACACCTTTCCACTATCATATTCTTCATACTTCGTAAACTAGTCTTTATGAGATGTCATGTGGAAAGATGCTCTAGAATCAATTAGCCAGACATCATTTGATGCCTATGTAGGCAAGGCTGCAATGAAGGCATCTGCATCACTCTGAGAAGAATCATTGTTGGAAGAATTCTTTTTCTTCTTCTTTTTCTCCTCTTTACAATTCTTTTAGACATGACCAGGTTGCCCACAATTCCAGCACTTCACCTTGGACTTCTTGCCAGGAGACTTTGATCTCCCTTCTAATTTTAATTTAGATTTCTTGTCCTTCTTCTTGCCTTTCTCTTTCGTTCTTCCTCTAACATCAAGAGCCTCCTTTGCCATCTCATAAGATTTCCTTCTCATCTCTTCTGATAACAAAGAAGCAACAACATCTTCCATCTTGAAATTCGATGTTGTAAGTTCCCAATATACATCACCAGGTGATCCCAAGAGTCTGGCAAAGAACACAATAAAAGCATACATCGATCCTCTTCATCAATTTTCACACCAACAGATGTTAACTGTGCAATCAACATGTTGAATGTGTTCAAATGATCAGCTACAGACCCTCCTTCCTACATTCTCAAAGTGTACAACTTCTTCCTCAGGAATAGTTTATTCACCAAGGACTTCCCCTGATAAATAGATGCCAGTCTCTTCCACAAGCAAGATACAGTCTTTTCTTCATGCACATTCAGAAGAATAGAGTTTGCCAAACAGAGCCTTATCAGCCCCTTAGAATTTCTATTTGCAAGGTCCCAATCTTCTTGCTTCATTCCTGTAGGTTTTGTTCTAGAGAAAACAAGCCACAGATCACAATCCACTAAGAGATCCTCCATTTTGAGTTTCCACAACTCAAAATTGCTGCCATTGAATTTCTCTATTTCAATCTTTCCTGATGTGCTAGCCATCTCAATCTATAATTTGAATTAACAAACTTCTACAAGACTCCCACTGAATAGAATTTACACAAAAAACCCAACGTGCCCACAAGGATAACACAACTGGTCGGGCTTTGATACCACTTGTAAGGAAAGATAAGGTGCAGAAACAACTCTCCTAAAGTCAAAACCTCAGGGAAGAATGTAGAGACCCTTTTAAATTTTACAATTACAGTCTAATTAAGATGCACTTGAAAGAGTTAATAGAAACAAAGAATTAGACAAACACATATGAACACCAGATTTATGTGGGAAAACCCTTACGGGAGAAAAACCCACCACACAAAGAGAAGTCACTTTGTATTACAGTAAAAAGATTACATATAGAGATCAGACTTATCTTTCTGATGTTAGTTTACAACATCATTCACAATGACCAACCTTGTACATGAAACATTCAAGTTACAACCTTCTCAGAATAGAATTCACACTGATACACATTGAACAGTTCATCTACAGTTCATTCAACAACTAAACCATTCATCATCTACAACTATAGAGTAAATCCATGATGCCCCTGTCTGTCGAACTTCCCCTCAGTAATGGTCACAACAGTCCAACTGCTACCAGTTCCCATTCAGCTTCTCTAATTGGTCAAATACAAGCCACATAGGATAGTCTTCACTAGGTCAAAGCGATCAACCTGTGTTGGCATGTCAATGAGACACTAACCGTGTCTCCTCGATGCCACAAGATCGGCATTCAATATTGCCAAGAGCCTTCACTATCGGCAAGATGTTACATCAAGTCCAAAAAGCTATCGCTCAGACATCCCCATGTCGCCAAGACCTCATACTGAAGTTCATCACTTGGATCGCTATTGCTAAGACTTATCGCTATCGGTGAAACATCATACCGAAGCTTCAAAGTCACATAGACTGTAATAGAATTCCCATCAACAAGACTATCTTCCTTCACTAAGAGATCATGCTGAGTCATTAGTGTTATACCGAAACATTCATCAGTTAGCAAGACAGACCACTATTGCTGAGATGTCACACCGAGACCTTTGTGCTACTCTGAGTGTATACCATCGGTGAGACACACCAACTATCGCCAAGAGTTCTTCTTGAGTGTTCAAGTCACCCTAATGACTTCAAATGAATACTTGTCGGCAAGACTTCCCTTGTCGGTATGAGACATACCGAACAACCAAGTCTCTCCCCAAAACTGCTTGTCGCCCAGAGTCTCCCCAATATCCGATAAGAGTGGCCTGTCGGCTAGAGATCTCCACTCGGTAGAAGGTTTTACCGAATACAACATGTCACAGTGATAGTATCATTTGGTAAGACTGAAACAAGGTCACAACAACCAGAACTGTTCAACAAGATTTCAACTACTAGTCGGCCAAACACAACGAATGTCACACCGACTTTTCCCTTTTAGAGGTTTTAGGCTGTGAGATTGAGGCACATATTTCCAACACATGATAGGTATTTGGTTTTTAATCTAAAATATTTTGTGTTGATTTTTAAGACAACTCATTTGTGGATTAAGATTTAATTTAAAAATGATTTCAGTTGCTTAACCCGAGTTGATACTCAAGGGTTTTTCATTTTAGTGGCATTCATCGAATTTCCTTGGTTATTCTTTCAAACCCATTATGGGTATCATGATTTATCTACATTATTTTTTTCAGTTTAACAAAACCCTAGTTAATGTGGATACGGGTTTTTACAAAGGAAAACTGTTTTATGTTCATTGTATAAATATATGGCTCAAATCCATGACTGTGTGATGAGAAGTTATGAGACCAAACAAAGTATTGTTGAAAAATGTATGAGGGTTTATTACAGTGATATTCTTTTGTATTTGAAAAAGGTGCAAAGAGGATATATATTGTTTATGTCTCTAGTTGTAATACAAAGATTACATAGAGATTTTCAGTGAGGGTATTTGTACTATCATATGCAAATACATTTTGTAGTGAGCATTATTGAAAATATCTTTTTGTATCTTGTTGTGATTTTTTGACTGCATTTGAATAGTTTATGCAATTATAAGATCTTAATAGGTTGCATTATCATGAGATTTTGTTTCAAAAGATGTTGGTGCTTCTAACTTGAAGTGGGTGCTTCAGTTTACTATTGGAGTTGGTTCTCCACATTATTACTGAGTTGGTGCTCTAAAAATATTGTAAACAGTTTGGAATTAAGCCTACAAGGAATTTTGGAGTGGTTTTTCTACCCCAAGAGGGTTTTCCACTTGTCAAATTTATGTGTCTCTCTTTTGTGTTGTTTGTGCCTATTCTACATAATCTTTCTTTCAGTCTTTTGTGAAAGTTGTTCATGCAATGCTCTGATACTTTTCAACAATTTCAAGTTATCTTTAATCAAAGTTCATTTGGTCATGTTCAATGTGTGAATGTTAAATTCTGCCATATGTGTGGTATCTTGTGCAAAAGAAAGCATTAAAAATTGTTCATTCAACATTATATGAACAATGAACATAATGCTTTGATATGAGTTGTTATATTTGATTAAGTCATTAATACAATCATTCAAAATTTAGTGTTTACATTGCATATATAAGGTCAAATTGTTTGTTCAAGATCAAAAATTAAATCTCCATTTCAAGTCATAAAAAGTTTTAAATATATTTCTCTGATTCAGCCCTCCCCTCTCGGAGTAATTCAACTTCCAACAAATAAATCATGATTTAGTCTTTTGTTATTTATAGGCAGATGAAAGAGAAATAGGGTATTCTTTTAATTTTGCATGCACAACCTCCACTCTGTAATGGTTGCAACAGACCCATTTCTTTTTTATATATTATTTGCACAACAATTATGATATTTTAAGAATATGCATAGAAAATTTACTAATAAATTTATTTTGTCAAATGCACCCCACCCCAATTATAGCAATTGTAACAACACAGCCAACCAATTATCATCTATTTGTTTGCATGCATAATTTTTTTTTTATTATCATTTAGACCTGCTTAGGATTCAAATTTCTACAATTGCAAGGTTGTTGAAAGTTTTCAGAGCGAAAATATATCGAATTCCCACGTAGAAACATTGTTGAAGCTGGTGATAGACCTCACAAAGCAGATTGATGGACAACATGCATCAACAACAAAGCAGATTAATGCACAAGAGGCATCAAATCTCATTGTTTTATTGTTTTATCTTTTTATTTTATTGTTTAATAATCTTCCTTTTAGTAAATGTGCACATAAATCTTTCACAAAATGCAAACAAGATGAGCTTTGTTGCAAGGAACATCATCATCGAATAAAAGATTCAAAGGCGACAACTTCAACAATAAGGCTCAGGCATTGATTGAACTGTAAAATAAACTAGGGTAAGTAAGTAAGCTTTTCATTTGAGATAAAATAGATTTTATTTATAGGTAAATCTATTTATTTTGGGTGTTAGAATTTTCTCACATAATGGTTTTCTTTATTTGCTCGAAGACATGAAGATTGAAGATAGTTTATTTTCATTTATTCATTCATTGTTTTTATTAAAAGGTTTACAACTATGGATTTCTTTTGATTAAGTATGTCAGGAATATGCAATCCTCCTCCAACAAGTAATGATTTCATGTGCCATTATTGTTGAAATGAACAATATTGAGAAAATTATAGTTTGTTATTGTTACCACTATTTGGGGTCAAAATACTCAAATCATTTATTACAATTATAATCACAAGAGCCCATTATTCTCCTTATAAATGTATGTGATTATGTAGGTACAAATTTAAGGATGAAGGCCTACTGAAAAGGGCACTTGATCTCTTCTCGGATGGGTGGGACAATGATCACTACATCTTTAAAATGTTTGGGAAAAGTGTGATGTAGACGTGTGTGTATCACCATTTGGTGAAGGAGAATCCAAAAATCTCAAAGGGCAACTTATAAATGAGCTTGAGTGAATTCTTTGGAGGGAGAGAGTATGGCGAAGAAGCTCAAGGGCTAGGGTTGGAGGCATTTGTGTGGGGTTCATCCAACAATTGTCGCTACAACAGAGGTAGTGGAAGGAAAATTATTAATGAGATTGATTGCTTGTATGCTACCATGGCTGGAGCAATTGTAGTGGAAAACACCATAGAACAAGAAACATCCATATTTTTAGGTCTCATGGAGCTCTTCAACATAGGTTGTTTTATCATTCTCGAAGTGGAGCTCTTCAACCCATGTTTTGTCATCCATATTTTGACTTCTTCTTATAAATAAATTAAACTATGAATAATTATGCATGTTTTGAGTTGTTCTTGTAAATAAATTAACCTACAAAGAAATATTCTAAATTTATTTCAGATAAAAGAAGTTTTTAAATTAGAATTTTTTTTTTCTAAATTTACTAAAACATAGAAAAGCAAAAATTAAGTGCAAAAGAAATATTTTAAATTTACTATTTCATATAAACGTAGTTTTAGAATTAAATATATAAAACAAGTTTCTAAATTTTAGAAAATTAAGTGCAAAATAAATATTCTAAGTTTATTATTTCACATAAAAGTTTTTAAATTAGACTTAAAAAAAAGTTTCTAGGGTTTAGAAAATCAAGTGCAAGAAAAATATATTCTAAATTTTAAATAAATTAACCTACCAAGAAATATTCTAAATTTATTTCATATAAAAGAAGTTTTTAAATTAGACTTAATTTTTTTTCTACATTTACTAAAACATAGAAACGCAGAAAATTAAGTGTAAAAGAAATATCTTAAATTTACTATTTCATATAAAAGTAGTTTTAAAATTAAATATATAATTTATTTTTCTAAATTTTAGAAAATTAAGTGCAAAAGAAATATTCTAAGCTTATTATTTCATGTAAAATAAGTTTTTAAATTTGACTTAACAAAAAGTTTCTAAATTTTAGAAAATCAAGTGTAAGAAAAAAATATTCTAAATTTACTATTTCATATAAAAGTAGTTTTTAAATTAAGTTTCTAAATTAGACATAAAAAAAAAGTTTCAAAATTTTAGAAAATTAAGAGTGAAAGAAATATTTTAAATTTATTTGTTTAGAATAAATTTAAAATACATTTTTTTCTTTCTAATAAATCAAACAAATTTGATGAAACAAAAAATCAAAATCAAAGAGATTTCATAAAATAAAAAAAATCAAAGATATTTCATGAAACAAAAAATTAAAGAGATTTGATGGAAAAAAAAATCAAAACAAAGAGATTTGATGAAACAAAAAAATCAAAACAAAGAGATTTGATGAAACAAAAAAAATCAAAACAAAGAGATTTGATGAAACAAAAAAATCAAAATCAAAGAGATCTATGAAACAAAAAAAAAATCAAAATCAAAATATATTTGATGAAACAACAAAAAAATCAAATCAAAGAGATTTGATGAAACAAAAAAAAAAATTAAAGATATTTGATCACAAAAAGAAATCAAAGATAAATCACAAAGATTTGAAAATATTTAGTATAAATAAATTAAAAAATCAAATAAATAAATCAAAGGTTAAAAAAATAAGTTAGGTTCAAGTATAGGGTTTCAACTAGGATTCAATTAGTGTTATGACTAAGTTTAAAAAGTGTTATTGTTGAATTAGAGTTTAACTATGATAAGTCTTATTAAGGTTCAATTAGGATTAGTATTGGGGTTTGGGTGCAATTAGAGTTGAATTAGGGTTGCAACTAGGATTCAATTAGGGTTATAACTAGGGTTATAAAGTGTTATTGTTCCATTAGAGTTTAACTATGGTAAGTTTTAGGATTCAATTACGGTTAGGGTTCAATTAAGGTTAGGGTTCAAATAGGGTTAGGATTAGTGTTAGGGTTAGGGTTCAATCAAGATTAGAGTTAGGGTAAGGGTTAGGACTAGGATTAGTCTTAAGTTTAGGGTTCAATTAGGGTAGGATTATATTATAAATCTTGGGGTTAGGGTTACGGTTGGGTTTCAAATAGGGTTATGATCAAGGTTAGCTGTAAGATTCATATTTGATGTCATATTTGTTGATATGAACAATATTGAGAAAAATGTCGAGAGATATAAGTAGGGTTTAATTATTGTAAGGTTAGTGTTAGGGTTATGATCAAGGTTAGGTGTAAGATTTATATTTTGATGCCATATTTGTTGATATGAATAATTTTGAGAAAAACACAAAGATATAAATAGGGTTCAATTAGTGTAAGGTTAGTGTTAGGGTTATGATCAAGGTTAGGTGTAAAATTCATATTTGATGTCATATTTGTTGTTATGAACAATATTGAGAAAAATGTTGAGAGATATAAATAGGGTTCAATTAGTGTCTCCATTCATGTCCACCATGCAATGTTCTTCAATGAATCCAGCAAAATTAAGATTATTAGTGTAAGATTCAATTAGGGTTAGGATTCAATTAGAATTAAATTTAAGTTAGGATTACAGTTAGGGTTCAATTAGTATAAGGTTAGTGTTAGGGATGAGATCCAATTATGGTTAGGATTAAAATAGTCTTTACAATTAGGGTTAGAGTTCAATTAGGGTTTGGGTTAAATTAGGGTACATTTTAATTCTAATTATGGATATTACATTCAATTAGGGTTAGTATTGGGGTTCAATTATGGATCTATTTGGTTAGGGATTAATAAGGGCTAGGTTTATGGTCGAGATTCATTCAAGGTTAAGGTACAACTAGGGTTAAGATTTAATTAGGGCTAATGTACAATAACATGCAATTAGGGTTAGGGTGAGGTTTCTATGATAAAGCTTGGGGTTAGGGTTAGGGTTATAGTTACTATTGAAATAGGGTTAATGTTAGGGTTAAGATTAGGGTTAGTGTTAGGGTTAAGATTAAATTAATGTAAGGGTTAATGTTGGGGTTAAGATTAAATTAGTGAAAATTTAGGGTTAGAGTTCAATTAGGCTTAGGGTTAGGGTTCAATTAAGGTTAGAATTTAATTAGGACTATGGTTAGAGTCTAAGTAGGGTTAGGCTACAGTTAGGGCTAGGGTTAGGCTATAATGAGGGATAAAGACCAATTAGGTTTAGGGTTAGAGTATAATTATGTTATAATTTAAGTGAGATTAGGTTACATTAGTGTTCAAATAGGTTAACCATCAATTAAAATTAGGATTAGCATTATAGTTCAATTTGGGTTAGAGTTAGGATTATGTTTACAATACAATTAGGCTTACAATTCAATCTAGGTTAAATTAGGGTTAGGGTACAAACAAGGTTAGGATTTAATTAGGGTTCCTGTAAATTAGTGTTCAATTAGGGTTAAGCATCAATTAGGGCTGAGGGTTCAATTAGTGTTATGATTTTATGATAAAGCTTGGGGTTAGGGTTAAAATTGGGGTTCAAATAGGCTTATAATTAGAATTATGTTTAGTATTCAATTAAAGGGTTAGGATTGGGGATTAATTAGGGCTAGGACTCAATTAGAGTTAGGGTTATACTTAGGATTCAATCAACATAAGGGTTAGGATTAAAATTGTGTTCAAAGTTACAATTACAATTCAATTAGGATTAGGGACAAGGTTAAGGTTAAATTATGGTTAGAGTTTAGCTAAGAATATTTTTAGAGTCTAAGCTTAACCCTAACCCTAAAATCTAAGCATAACCCTAATGCCAATATTAATGTTAACCCCAAACTTAATCCTAATTTTTATCTCTAACCCTAGCCTTGAATTTAACCATACATTTCATCTTAATAAAATTATTCCCAACCTTAATCCTTATTTTTTGAACCTAACCATGTTTGACCCCTAGCTATAACTTATATTAATTTTTTCATATTAAATATACTTAAATATTATTATTTATCTAATAATATAATAAAATAATATAGTATAATTATATATTAATTCATGATATGTGTTAGGTACAACTGCTACTAGCATATATATCTTAAATTTAAGATATCGATATAGTCGTAATTTATATTTCTTATCCATGTGCCATCCACCAAAGAGTGTTGGAGTGCGTTCCATAGAGCTCGGAGTGCATGCAAACCGTCCCCTGTCAATATCTTTGAGAGGACATTTGCGCAAATATATTCGGTAAAGCTTTTTAACGACCCCCTATTGTCAAACAAAGCTTTATGTTGGTGGGCCCACCCACGTCCTATCCGCGTAATGTTGAGATTTATTTCACCGACTATGAAAGCCACGCGTCAGTCGTACTTGGATCCGACGGCACCAGTAAGCCGCCTCGTAAGCGCGTAATTCGCGAAATCCCATAAATTCGTGTTCGCTCCCAACCATTTGAAATCCAACTTCCTCAGCTGCTCAAAACTTTTTCGACTCTTGAGATTCCTGTAGTTTCCTTTGGTAGTTTTGTATTTCCTGTCAAGTCTTTTTCCTTGCAATGGCGGAGGAAAATGCACCAGAGCATCAAGATCGCGGGTTGTTCGGCTTGTTTGGGAAGAAGAAAGAAGAGGAGACACATCAGCAGCATGCCAGTGCTGTGGATCCGCACGGACAGGGACACGTGGCGGGTGTAGCTCCGCATAAGCAGGGCCACGTAGGCGAGGCTCACCCTACGCCTGTGTCTCATGGCCACGTGGATGAGGGCAAGTTCCATGGCGAAGGTGAGAAGAAGAAACACGAAGGGGGGCACACGGTTAAGCTGAATCGCACCAACAGCTCTTCTTCCAGCTCTGTAAGTTTTGGTTGGCTATGACTTCTGTCACCTCTATTAGCTTGTAGGTGTATGAATTATGGAGCTTTTGTGATTTAGGGTATATCCATTCTCTCAAATTTGTCTGAGATGTTTGATCTAATTTTTCAAGGTGTAGGGTTTTTGTGTTTTATAAGCCTTTGATTTTCGATATGTTTTTGGAAGCGCCTTTAAATTTTACAAACAGATCAGGATTACTTGAATTTTTATTAATTTTATCTTTTACTTTTTAAAACAAATTTGGCTGTATATGTACTTAGTAAGCCATGATCCTTCATCCTGTGGTATAACAGATTAACTTTTTCAACAAACAAAAGTTTACCTGACTCAATTTTTCAAAATTGTACATTCTATGTGCATTCTGTTTCATATTTACTTTCATTAATTAAATCTGTTTTATTTTGCTTCATTTGGATCTGATGAAATGAATGTGTTTACAGTCTAGCGATGAAGAAGATGAGAATGGGGAGAAGAAGAAGAAAAAGAAGGGTGGATTGAAAGACAAGATAAAGCTTCCCGGACAACATAAAAAGAAAGAGGAAGATTACGGTCATGGCAAAGCTGAAGAACAGGGCGAAAAGAAGGGCTTGATGGATAAGATTAAGGAGAAGCTTCCTGGACACCACAAAGAGGAAGAAAAAGGGCATTGAAAAGCAACTGGATTTTTGACTGGTTTTATCTTATCTTAAGTTGTGTGTAGCTACACAAGTTTTTGGTTTGAAGCATACTATGGATTGTCTGTATGGTGTGTTTATCTTCTATATATAATAAGAATGCAATAGGTGGTGTGTTTTTGTAATTGCAATGTTTTGTTGAGGAATTGGGAAGTGTGCAGGGTTTTTATACCTGCAGTTTACTTTATGCCCACTGCATTCGCATGGTTCCAGCACATAATCATTATAAATAAAAAAGTTAAACTAGCAGCATAATAAAAAGCATTCATATTTAATGATAATAATCAATTTTTTGAGCAACTGCAATAAAAAGCTTTGTAAAATAATGGTGGTTTTAGAGGAGACAGGGGAATGAATTTTCTTAGGGGATTTCATATTTTTTAGAGCATTTCAGAGTCAGAAAAACGCTTCCTTTTTGTTCCATTTTAATTTTATTTCCTTCATAGTTGAGGTTTATTTCCATAAAGTATTGTTATCTTTGTGTCTGCTAAGCGTGGTGGTTTGCCAGGTGTTTTTATATATAGTTGTTTGAGGATAAATATTTTGAAAATTTTGCATGTCTCATGTAATGTATTTTATTATTCTGGAGGAAAGGGTATAATCTGTATATATTAATTAATTAAAATTTGTATTTTTATTTTCAATTAAATTAATAAATTGATGCAGTCAAGGTAGGAGATCCAATTAAGAACAGTCCAATCTTGCAGCCTAAATTACTAACTCCATGATCACACAAATATGCAACAAAAATCCAACAGTTAATCCAAAAAAGATCACAAACAAAGCTTATTCCACATTATATTATATCTCAAAACACATTACATATGCCTCTCGGGCTTAACAGAGTCTAGGCCACAGCCCAGGGATTACAAATGACTTATTTTCCTACTCCACACTATCGAGCACCTTGTCGATCTATCTCTTTTCTCTCTGTCATAACAAATCCTCTCGCTTCTACTTATACCATCCGCAAATCATTTATCTCTCAACATGTCGGGCCAATTACAATGACTAGTAAAATAACGTGCCAACTCAAATAAGTTGGCCCCAAACAATAACAACTTACAACATGAATCAATCAAGGTCGGCCAAAACAAAGCCAAGACCCAAAACAACATCCTCAATCATGAAAACACCTTCTAGATTATTCCTCGAAGATCCACAACATGCCACAATGCCCTGTCATCCAAGAACATGGAAAACATAAACTCTCAAAAGAAAATCACCAATCGCGGGCACACAGATCAATGTGGACCAATAATACACGATCTAGAAACATCCACGAGCCACATGAATCACCATAGAAACATCTGCAACAACTCCACGTATTGGAATCACAACATCTTCCCGCAGGAACACCAACTAGAATAACTGAACAACTGTCAGCACACAAATCTTCACAAATCTTCACAACTTAATTGATCCTTCATGTGGATCTCTTAAACTTAACATAGTTAAACTAGACATACTCAACAACAAACCCTTTAATCCAAAACCTCTAGCAATTGAGTACAATAATCCAGTACTTTACAACTCTGCAACTCCACTGCCTCAATTTTCTGAGGACTTTTGGATGCCCCTGCATCATAAATATTGTCATAGATACATCTTAATGTTTGAGTAGAGTCATAATCAAGTGCCACATATGTTTAGAGGGTTAGGTTAGGTTTTTTAATTTATATAATGTATATACTTTTCAAGGGGTTAATTATTTCCATTTAGATAGGCTTAAAATTAGGTTTCTTATTTACTAAGAGAGTTTTTTTTGTAGTTTAATAAAAATTGATTTATAATTAGAAGTCTTTATTTTATTAATAAATAAAGAGTCAATTAAATATTTATTTTTTAAATTAATTTATGTGATTAAATGATGAGTAGAAGATATTTTAAATTTGGTAAATAGTTGGAAGTGTTCTCAATTTTATGTTTTAATTTTAAAACAAAAAATAATAAATTTAGGACATTAGAGGTTGAGGTTGTTTTAAAAAAAGGTTGTGTCAAAATAGATTTCTTCGGAATTTTCAATATAAATTTGGAGTTCATTGACTTATGAGATAAGTTTGGGTCTACCACAATTTAAAGCATGTTTAAGTGAAGATAATGGAGCTAAAATAGATTGACTCAAGATTTGGATGCCACATTGTGTTTGGTTTTAACTCATGGTTTCATAATTATCATTTAGCAACTTTACATATTATTTTTCATGTTTATTTGTTGATTGAGATGGAGGTTTCATTATGAGTTTTGTAGGTAATATTATGTTGTTATAATTAATTCTCTTGTCCCTTGTTGGTAATAATCTTGTAAACACATCTATTTGCAAATGTATTGAAACCATTTGATTATTAAATAACACATTGAGTTGCTTTTGGAGTGGGAATTTTTTTTTCAAAAGGTTTTCTCCAAATGATTCACTAAGATATCGTACATTGTTTTTGTGCTTATTTCCTTGTAACTATGATTTTTGCACATATCTTCCCTTGTAGATTTGTGTAGGAAGTACATTTCACACCTTTTCTTCCTCTCATTTGATACAAATCTTGATGATCTCAAATAGTAGGTGTTAGGACCAAAGTTTCTTGTTTTAACTTTAGTTTGAGTGACAACTTGTGTAAAAGGAGATTTTGTTGTAGAAAAAAGGAAAGCGCATCAAGAATATAGACAAAAAGGCTCATCAACATGAACTTTGAGGTGTTGAAGTTCAAAGTGGAGGATATACTTGTAGATAAATTTATGGGTTGCCATAGCTGGGACCAAACCCTCCATAATGCTACAGGCTAACTAAGATATATTAGAAAAAGGAAAAGGGCCTCATTAGGCTCTACTTGGAAGATTTTATTTTGTTAACTATATACATGAAGCAGCCACCACACAAGAACTCTTTAAAAGAAGTTGGGAGACTTGTACTAGGCTGAATCATTGATTAACAGTGGATCATGGTGGCTTTGTGGTTGAGCATTTGAATGTGTTCAATATGAATGTGACTAAGTTGCACATTATTGGAGTGAAAATGGAGGAGGGTCTTTGGATGACACTTCTATGTCCTTTTCCAAACTAGTGGGATTAATTGATGATGACAACTGAGAGCACTTCCTTGAAATTGAAAATGGATGAGGTAGTGGTTGCTTTACTCTTAGAGGATATGTAGTGAGAATATTTATAATTTATTAAAGCAGCCCTATTTTTCATAGAATATTAAAGGAGAAAGGTAACTGTTGGAACTTAAGACCAAGCACTTCTATAGAGGTTGTAAAAAGGAGGAAAAATATGAAAAATGAGAATGACAAGATTAAAAAAAATCTTCTTAAGATGATGTAGATGTCTTTGTTACGACCTTAGAAACTCATGTATCAATTGCATGTTTGACATATTCTAGAGCTTCCTTATGTTGAAAAATGTGTGTTGTACACCTTGCATAATATATATAATAATGCTAATAATGTAAAAATAAATGTTAATTTTTTATATATCATAGGGATGCATGTGTCACATGGGTTAGAAATTCTTGGGGACATTTTTTATGTTCTATATGAGATATTTTGATAAATATTTAATGAGTCACATTGGAAAAATATTTAATATTAGGAAAACCTTAAATCAAATAGTTAATACTAGGTCATGGTTTAGTGAGTTCATGTTCTTGAGGCACAATGTTTATGTAATATTATATAGTGATTTTATGCAAGCTTCTATCTATAAAAGAAATTCCATGAGTTGTTAAAGTTGACCTGCATAACCTTTGAGCTTGTTGGACAAGTTTAAATTGAGCATCTCTTATACTTTGCATATGTGAGTATAAAAAACATGGATTGGTATGTTGGGTACATGATTCTCATTTTCTTATTCATATGGAGAAGTGTAACTAGGGTTCTTAATGCTCCAAAACTTACAAGGAGACTGTACAAGTGTATTATAATCTTATTTCTTGAGATCATACATTAAGTCATGTGTTTAATTTTGAGGTTGGTATTTTTCGTTGGGAAGGATTTTCCAAGTTACATCTATGTTAATTGTGGTATGTTTGTTATTATTTTTTTATATTGTGGGTTTTAAATACTTATTTTGCATATGTTATTTCTTAAAGTTTTCTTTCATTTGATATTAGAATTTTCTTGTAAAGTTATTAGAGAAGACATCTTCCTAGTTGCTAACCACTTGGTGTAAGTGGATTTTGCACATAGTTGAATTCATGGTATTGCAAGAAAGGAATGAATCATTTTGAGGTTTTAGATGTCTTTGTAGATTTGGAGGTTTTTAATAATTTGGCAAATGGATGTTTGTGGGTTCTCTTTATGTAAAGGTTATGGAGGAAATTTTTTGAAGATAGTCCCCTAGGATAAAATAGACCTCATCATTGAGTTCAAAAGGGTTAAAAACTTGTAGATCCATATAAAAATTAATGTGATTTGGAGATAGAAAAATTAGGTATTTTTTGGGGGCATGGAGGAATCTTGATTATTAGATTTTGTAAATATATATGGATCCATAAATTCATACAAATTGCTATATCACATGAGCATTTTCTATAGAATATTCCTATAGAATATGCACCAAATTGTGTCACACCTAATGTCATTAATATAGTTTGTAGAAATAAAAAATAAATCATTATTTATTGGAATACCGATGGCTAGTGTTAGGGAAATAAACCTCAATGTAACTTCTTTTTCAATAGCCCTCAATCAATGGATAATGGGTTGTTCTAATCAATTGTTGGGGTTGGATTATTCACCTAGATATGTCACCAATCAAGTGGATCCACTTATGTAGTTCACTCTAGAATATACTATCACTAGTGTTGGTGGAGCCACCAACACCTACTATCAATTTTCCACTACCATTGATCCACCACTAGCAGTACCACCCACCTGCAACCCAAGCACCACCCAAATAGTGCAAAGATAGCTTTTATTATCCCTAAAGGAGATTTTTTTCGTAAGGGAGCATAGCTTTCATCAACATCATTTTTCTAACTTCTTATAATGTAAAAAACTTATTTGTGACATGTTACTAAGTTTTTCGTCATCCTTGGAAAATATGCCTATTTCAAATTTTGGTTGAGATATGGGTCGGTGGTGTTTTGAGTGAGTAGTATAACTCGAGTGGTGTTTTGTGAGGTTACTCTAACTTTCCCCTTGCCTACAATGTAATCTGTCCTACTTATTTTGAACACACTAGTGATGTTTTGTCTAGTTATATGAATTTTTGTAGCTACTGCATTGGTTTAGTCTTAGGTTAAGTCAATATGGGAGGTGTTTTCCTAAATTCATCGAACTCTCCCATTTATCGCCTAGAGAGATAGTCAACTTGTCAATGATTATTACAAGGTGAGAAGTGTTTTACAATTGAGGATGAATGCTAGTGATGATTTGCAAGGTTATGCACAAAATCTCCACTTCTCCACCTATATAGCGGTTTCGTTTCCAAATTTTTGAAAAGTTGTTGTGATGGAGGGGTGATGTGAAAGCTGAAATGTGCCTACATGATGAGGGGATGTCATTTAATGCTCATCTACTTGCACATTTTTCATAGGACATAAAGGAAATTCACACTGGGAGACATGACAAAAGAGAGCACTAAATTAAGTGGAAACCTAATTGAACTTATAGTTTTCAAAAAAAAAATTCCTTGCATTTAAAATTGCTTGGTGCATTTGAACCCTAGCAGTCTAGACATGGTGAAAATTAAGTGTTGATGTTATGAGTACATCTCAGGGTTGACGTGTGACATGCCTGAGATAGGAGACACCAAACTTGGGTAGGTGAATATGAACGAACTTGAAAAAATCAATGCACCCAATCCACCACCCATCACATAGAAGGTAGTCAAAAGTAGATTGGTGGAAGCAACTACGTTTCCCATAGTTGTCCAACATGCCCCGAGCTAATTCTTGAATGCATAAGGATTTATGATACTCATAATTAAGAAATTAGAACTAAAGATAATAGGCTGGTGGTCAAAATCCAAAGAGCCACCTTTTCCTCGTGCTTGAGAATTCCTAAAAAGGAGTCATACTCAACCCTAGATTTCACTAGTGCTTAGGGTGTGTTCTCACTCAAAAGGGGTACTACCGAAATATAATGGAAAAGAATTGGTTGGCAAAGCCTAGGCGAGGAAAATCTCAATTTCCTCGAAACTTACACAAGAACCATGTTTTGGATGAGATATCCGACATAGTTATGTTGTTACACAAAGTTTGGGGAAATGAAGATGCCCATGGTTTTTAGGAATGGATGTACACTTTTGTCTAGATTATACTCGATGGGAGCCAGTTTCTAGATTGGGTCACTTATCAGTGACAGGTTATATAGTCTACTTGTTTACTTCATTACCAATATGATATTTTACATGTCTTCCTATTTAATTTATGCCATTGCAAGTACGAGAACATGGCCTGGCTTGAGGCCAAGTGATCTTCCTTGTAACTAGGTACCAATTTCTGAGTACCTTGATAAGTTGCAACTGAAAAAGAGCTTCCTTCACCACAAGAGAATACCAAATACTTTCACTATGAGGGTGGGCAAAGAATTACAAGGAAAAAATGAGATGCAACTTTTTCCTAAAGCCATGCAGTTTGTTAATTTCTATGGCATCCATTTTATCCAATTTTAAAGGTTATCCTATATTAGGGTTGGTGATTTCACTAGTTTTCCCATCAAACTCCCAAGGCAACCAAAGATAAATATGTGATGATCGAGGTTTGCGGACAGTTGGCAGATGTCAACAAGAGGTGTCAAGAGTGAAGAAGAGTGACAATGCAGTTTCTAGTTGGTTTCAGTCCCTTCACTTGTGAATCCATTTCAGATGCCCTAAATATAGAGAGAAATATCCAAGTATAATTTACAAACCTATGATGAATGTTTTCCTTTTGACCTCAAAGAGTATGTGAAGGATAATTTGAAACTAGGACCTAGTTTCTTTCATCTACCAACCCTGGAGGATTATTGGGCATGCTTTGATGAATTCAAAGTGAGAAGAAGGAATTGGATGAGATTGTCTTTAAGAAAAATAGTTATCTATAATTTAGATTGGGATGTACAAGGAATTGAAGATGACAAGTCTGATCTAGTAGATCCAATCTTTATTGAATTTATAGTAAATTGACCCATCCCTATTATGGATTGGAGTAATAAGGAAAAGTTAACAATTGAAGCAAGGACTACAGATGTTCTTGAAACTACTTAGGAGTGGCTCACTAAAAATAAACAAAAAAATCCCACCCCCAAACTAGATCATAGAACACTCAACCTACAAGAGGCAGTAGTCAACCTTTTGTGACTACAAAAATCTTTGGGGCTTCTTCACATTCAATGCCATCTAGAACTCAAGGTGATAGTAATGAAAAACCTCGTAATAGAAATTTGTTTCAAGCAACTTGTGGAGAAGACATCCTTGATTTACCCCATTTGGATTAGGATAAAGGGGGAAAAGAACAAGAAAATGACTTAGGTAACATTGATATTAGTTCTTCCTCTTCATCTCATCGGTCATCACCTGACAAGGAGGTAAATGAACCTCCAAAATAGAGATCTTCTCCACTTCCATCACATGATATCCAAACAAATACCCCTCTCGTAAAGAGAACACTATTTGATTCCTCTAGCTCCAAATTGACCAACATCCTTGTTACCCCTGTTTTGCTAGAGTATACTCTATCAAGAAAAAGGAAGGCAGTGCAACTAGATCTTCCAAAGCAAGATATGGTGGGAAAAGTGCTTCAAAGGACCCCAAGGCCTAAGAAATTGAAAATCACTACTTGGCTAATTAATGATGTTAGATCAAGAAATCTATGTTTAGAAGTTGCACGCCCCACTACACAGAAGGAAGGTAATCAAGTGACTGCAAGTGACTTTGACATTGATAGAATTAACTTGGGACCTCCTACAAGGGATGGAGATGCACACAAATTTTAGGTGTTTGTATCAAGAATAGTTGAGAAGTCTAAGAAGGATAAACAAAGTAAAGATGAGCTAAATAAATTGTTGAATGTTGTGGTTGTGTTGTTGATATGTGGTTGTCATTGATGTCAACATTATTAGCATTTAGTGCATCAAAGGCTGAATATGTCAAGGATATTGAGAAAATTGTTAAAAGAAGTGTTTCAGGTTCTTAGCACAACTGTGAAGGTCATGAAGGAATCTTGTTCTGTACATTGAAGATCAATTGGTGTGGATTAAAAGGTTTTTTGCTAAGTATATCTAGTTCATCCACTAGAATTTTTAGATGTCTACGTGAAGATCTGCTCATGTTGTGAACAATTGTGTTATGACAGTATTTATGTGGGTTTTGTCAGTGTTCTTGAGTGAAGTTTATGTGTTTCTAGTGTTTTGGATGTTTCTCTATTAGTTATTGTTGTTTTGGATGCTTCTAGATTGTGTTCTATCTTTGTGGTATGTCCACATTGATCGGTGTGTTCGTGGTCAAATATTTTTCCTCTATATGTTCAATTTTTCATGTTCTTGGCTGACATGATGGTTCTAGCATGTTGTGGATCTTCGAGGTGAAATTAATTGAAGTATTTTTATGTTGGAGTTGTTAATTTGGGTCCCACTATGTTGTGGCCAACCTTAGTAGATTTGCATTGAAAATTTATTTGTAAATTTAGGCTGACTTTGAAAATATGTTTTATATTTTCTAGCCGACTAAGTTGTTGATCTAATCTCATGTTGCGGATATATAAGAGAGATTGTTTAAGCAAAGTTAGTGTGTGCATAAGAGTGAATTTATGCTAGAGAAAGTGTAGATGTGTGAATGGTGTTCCTATCATTCGATTGCAGAGCAGAGTGAGAAGAAGGTTGAGCGAAGAGTGAAGAAGGTTTTTCTGTGCTTAATTGAAACTGTAATCAGGCTTGTGTAGAAGCTATTCTTTCAATTCATACTCTGTGGATCTAATCCATATTTTTGTGTATTGTTGGGCAGTGAGCCCTCTTGTAATTGAGCAGTGAGTTCTAGGCAGTGTGCCTGAATGCATGTGCATTCCCATTATTCATATACTTTTAATAGGGTATAATATTGTGGACTAGCATCCACCATTGTTTTTCCCCTAACAAGGTTTCCATATAAAAATATTGGTGTTCTTTTTGTTTTTGATGTATTGACTGTTCATGGTTTATTTTTCATTCATTAGATCTAAGATTAAGTTAAATAAAGTTTGAAAAGTTTAAGTATTCTATGACAACTAATTCACCCCCTCCTCTCAGTTGTCTATCCTTTTTTTCCAACAATTATTGTTGGATGATGTGGTTGTCATTGATGTCAACACTATTAGCATTTGGTGCATTAGAGGCTGAATATGTCGAGGATATTGAGAAAATTGTTAAAAGAAGTGTTCCACGTTCTTTGTGCAATTGTGAAGGTCATGAAGGTGTCTTTTTCTATACGTTGAAGATTAGTTGGAGTGGATTAAAGGGTTTTCTACTGAGTATATTTAGTTAATCCACCAGAAGTTTTAGAGTTCCGCATGAAGATTTGATCGTGTTGTGAACAGTTGTGTTTTGACAGTATTTTTGTGGCTTTTTTCAATGTTCTTGAGTGAAGTTCATTTGTTTCTGGTGCTGCAGATATTTCTTTGTTAGTTCTTGTTGTTTTGGATGCTTCTAGATCTTTCTCTATCTTTGTGGTATTTCCACATTGATCGGTGTGTTTGTGGTCGAAGTTTTTTCTTTTGTATGTTCAATTTTTCATGTTCTTGGCTAACATGATGGTTGTAGCGTGTTGTGGATCTTCGAGGTGAAATTAATTGAAGTATTTTTATGTTGGAGTTGTTAATTTGGGTCCCCACTATGTTGTGGCCGACCTTGGTGGATTCACATTGCAAATTTATTTGTAAATTTGGGCCGATTTTGAAAATATGTTTTATATTTTCTAGCCGACGAAGTTGTTGATGTAATCTCATGTTGCGGATATATAAGTGTGATTGTGTAAGCGAAGTTAGTGTGTGCATAAGAGTGAATGTATGCAAGAGAAAGTGCAGATGTGTGAATAGTGTTCCTATCATTCAATTATAGAGCAAAGTGAGAAGAAGGTTGAGCAAAGAGTGAAGAAGGTTTTCTTGTGCTTAATTGGAACTGTAATCAAGCTTGTGTAGAAGCTATTCTTTCAGTTCATACTATTTGGATCTATTCCATATTTTTGTTTATTGTTGGGCAGTGAGCCCTCCTGTAAATGAGCAGTGAGCTCTAGGCAGTGCACCTGAATGCATGTGCATTCCCATTATTCATATTCTTTTAATAGGGTATAATATTGTAGACTAACATCCACCGTGGTTTTTCCCCTAATAGGGTTTCCACGTAAAAATATTGGTGTTCTTTTTGTTTCTGATGTGTTGACTGTTCATGGTTTATTATTCATTCATCAGATCTAAGATTAAGTTAAATAAAGTTTAAATATTCTGTGACAATTGATTCACCCACCCATCTCAGTTGTCTATCCTTATTTTTCCAATAATTATTGTTGGATGATGTGGTTGTGTTGCTAATATGTGGTTTTCATTGATGTCAACACTATTAGCATTTGGTGCATCAAAGGCTAACTATATCGAGGATATTGAGAAAATTGTTAAAAGAAGTGTTTTAGGTTCTCTATGCAACTGGAAAGGTCATGAAGGTGTCTTGTTCTACACATTGAAGATCAGTTAGTGTGGATTAAAGGGATTTTTGCTGAGTATATCTAGTTCATCCACCAAAAGTTTCAGAGGTCTACGTGAAGATCTGATCATGTTGTGAATAATTGTGTTCTAATAGTATTTTTGTGGGTTATGTCAGTGTTCTTGAATGAAGTTTATGTGTTTTTTGCATTGTGGATGTTTCTCTGCTAGTTCTTGTTGTTTTTGGATGCTTCTAGATTGTGCTCTATCTTTATGGTACGTCCACTTTGATCAATGTGTTTGTGGTCAAATATTTTTCCTCTGTATTTAGTTTTTCATGTTCTTAGCTAACATGATGGTTGCAACATGTTGTGGATATTCAAGGTGAAATTAATTGAAGTCTTTTTGTGTTGGAGTTGTTAATTTTGGTTTCCACTATGTTGTGGTCGACCTTGGTGGATTCACATTGCAAATTTATTTGTAAATTTGGGCTGACTTTGAAAATATGTTTTATATTTTCTAGCCGACTAAGTTATTGATGTAATCTCATGTTATGGATATATAAGAGTGATTGTTTAAGCGAAGTTAGTATGTGAATAAGAGAAAATGTATGCAAGAGAAAGTGCAGATGTGTGAATAGTGTTCTTATCATTCGATTGCAAAGTAGAGTGAGAAGAAGGTTGAGTGAAGAGTGAAGAAGGTTTTTATGTGCTTAATTGGAACTATAATCAGGCTTGTGTAGAAGCTATTCTTTCAGTTCATACTTTATGGATCTAATCCATATTGTTGTATGTTGTTGGGTAGTGATACCTCTTGTAATTGAGCAGTGAGTTCTAGGTAGTGTGCTTGAATGCATGTGCATTCCCATTATTCAAATACTTTTAACAGGGTATAATATTGTAGACTAACATCCACCGTGGTTTTTCCCCTAATAGGTTTTCCACATAAAAATCTTGGTGTTCTCTGTGTTTCTGATGTGTTGACTATTCATGGTTTATTATTCATTGATCAGATATAAGATTAAGTTAAATAAAGTTTGAAAATTTTAAATATTTTGTTACTACTAATTCACCCCCCTCTTAGTTTTATGTCCTTGTTTTTCCAACAATTGGTATCAGAGTTGGTTCCTCTGAAGAAGTTTAAAAGCTTGAGGTGATCTATGATGGCATCATACAATGACAGTCCTAGATTTGATGGAACAGACTACTCATTACAGAAATATAGAATGAAGTGTCAGTTGAAGTGTATTGGTGAACCTTTCTGGAAAATTACAAAGAACAAATATGTTATTCCTAAGAGTGGTCCTTCCACTGCTGATGAGGTTAAAGAGGCCAAGAATAATGTCTGAACTATGGAAGTGTTGTTGAGTGCTCTAACATATTCAGAAAAGACAAATGTGTTAGGTCTAAAGACAACTCATGAGATGTGGATGAAGCTAGAAACTTTGTATGAAGGAGATGTGCATGTGAAGATGGCCAAGCTACAGAGTTAGAAAGGAAAGTATGAAAATTTGAAGATGGGTGAAGATGAAAATATTTCTTCTTTTATGCAAAAATTAAATGTAATAGTGATGGGTATTAGATGTGTTGGTCACATTCTGGAAGAGGAAGAAATTTTGGCTAAGGTGCTTAGATCATTGCCTATCTCCTACAAAGGAAAGGATCATGCTATTGAAGAATTGAAATCATTGACGAATGTGACAAGGGATACACTAAATGGAAAACTTGTTGCCTTTGAGTTGAGCGAATTTGGTGATTTTGTTCCTAAGACTAAAACTACATTCAAGGCTACTATATCCAAAAGATACAAGCAAAGATATGATTCGAGAGAGAGCTCTAGAAAGATATCCAAATATGAGAAAGAGATGATAAACCTAAAGATGAAGAGAGAGAAGTAGAAGAGTTGGAAGCACTAATTGCAAAGACAGAAGGTAGAGGACAAGGTAAGTATAAAGGAAAGTTTCCTATCAAATGTTTTTCTTGTAGTAAAATAGGTCATTTTGCATCAAGATGTCCTAAAAGAGTCCCTATATCTAAGCCTTACAAATCTAGATTCCAAAATAAATGTTACTTTGCTGAAGGAGTGACTAATGATGAGTACAATAAATATAATGGAAATGAAGATGGTTGGGTCTTCATTGCTATCAAGGAAAATAGTCCCGAGGCTACTAAATTTGCTAAAGTTGAGAAAGCTCTTGTAGACTGAATTGAAGAAAAGGATGAGTGGGTCATTGATAGTGGATGCTCACATCATATGACTAATGACAAAAGCAAATTTGTAAGTCTAGAGAAGTATGATGGTGGGGTTGTGAGATTTGGTGATAACAATGGTTGTGTGATTCATGTCAGAGGATCTATCTGTCTTGGTGATAAGCATAATGATGATGATGTTCTTTATGTTGAAGGATTGAAGCACAATCTATTAAGTGTTGGATAGATGGTGGAAAATGGTTATGATCTCCAATTCAAAGATAGAAGATGCAAGATATTTGGAAGCTCTAGAAATGTAATTGCTTCCAGTAAATAGACAAAAGGTAATATTTTTCACTTGAGTGTTGCTAGTGAAAGTTGTTTAATTGCTCAAGTAGATGAAATTTGGTTATGGCATAGAAGGCTATGTCATGTGAATTTTGATAACATAGTCAAAATAAGTTCCTCTAAAGCAGTAAGAGACCTACCTAAGCTGGTAAAGCCCACTAGCACAATTTGCAAGGAGTGTCAGTTGGGAAAACAGACTAGAGTTTCTTTTTGGAGTAAACAACATAATTCAAATGGATTACTGGAGATTGTGCATACTAATCTATGTGGTCCCTCCAGAGTCAGAAGTCTTCATGGTGAAAGCTACTTTATGTTGATTATTGATGATTACTCTGGAATGATATGGGTTGCTTTCTTAAGAGAAAAATGTTAAGCATTAGAAAAGTTCAAAAGTTTCAAAGCCATGGTAGAGAATGAAAAAGGTCTAAAAATTAAATGCTTAAGGTCAGATAGAGGTGGTGAGTTCACCTCCAGGGATTTTAATTCTTTCTATGATGAGAATGGAATCAAAAGATAGTTATCTGCTCCCCGAACCCCTCAACAGAATGGAGTTGTAGAAGGAAAGAACATAACAGTTTTGGATGTTGCTAGAACAATGATGGTTGAAGAAAATGTGCCTCATATATATTGGAGTGAAGTTGTAAGCACTATTGTGTACAGTTTGAACCAGGTAAATGTGAATTGTAATTCTAGTAAGACTCCTTTTGAGCTATGGTTTGGTTATAAGCCTACTGTTAAATACTTCAAGGTCTTTGGAAGCAAATGCTACATCAAGAGAGATGATGATATAGACAAGTTTCATGCAAGAAGCGATGAAGGAATCTTTCTAGGTTACTCCACTAGAAGCAAGGCCTACTGATGCTATAATAGAAGACTGAGGAAAATGGTTGAGAGTGCAAATGTCAGAGTTGATGAAGATTCTGCTAAATCATCTAGATATTGTGGATATGATTCAGATGAAAATAATACAAACCAAGGGAATAATGTTTAGACATAGAATCAACTTCAAATTGTGCCATATGTTCCATATGTTCTAGTGGTTATGGTAAATCAAGTTAGTCAAGAAGATAAGACAAGTGCAAGTGTAGAAGAAAGAGCAGAAGAATCAGAAGTTTGAGAGTATCCTAAAACTCCCAGGTATGTAAAGGTAAATCATTTTGATAATCAAATTATAGGAGACAAGAATATAAAGGTGTGCAAACTAGAAGAAAGATTGCAAAAGAGTATTGTCTGATTTCCAAGCTTGAGCCAAAAGATGTACGTGAAGCCTGCAATGATGAACATTGGATGGAAGCTATGAAGGAAGAATTAATGTAGATTGAAAAGAATAATACATGGATACTTGTTCCCAGACCAAAAGAAAAAAATGTGATTGGTACTAAATGGGTCTTTTAGAATAAGTTGAATGAACAAGGTGAAGTGGTCAAGGATAAAGCAAGACTAGTATGTAAAGGGTATTCTCAGATGGAAGGTATTGACTTTGAAGAAACCTTTTCCCCTGTTGCCATAATTGAAGTTGTAGGTTATTTCTTGCTTATGATGCATATAAGAACTACAAAGTCTATCAAATGGATGTGAAGTCTGCTTTTCTGAATGGTGAATTAGAAGAAGTTTACATTGAGTAGTCAGATGGATTTCAACTAACTGATGAGGAAAACATGGTTTTCCAATTGAAGAAAGCTCTATATGGACTCAAGCAAGCCCCCAGAGCTTGGTATGCTAGACTGGAAAAATATTTACTAAAGCTTGGATTCAATAAAGGTAC
>VDFB02270651.1:818738935-818771088 GCA_007258455.2 Sequoia sempervirens
AGGCCACTCTATTATGGCTTTAACCTTTTCAGGATCCATCTTCAAACCATCTTTAGATATTACAGAACCCAAGTAGATTAATTCTAGTTTCAAAAAGATACACTTCTTAAGATTGATTAAAAGTTTTTCTTGCTTCAACTTACTTAAAACCAACCTTAAGTGTCTAAGATGTTCTTCCTTTGATTGACTATAGATTAGAATGTCATCAAGATAGACTATTACAAATTTTCCTATGAATTCCTTAAGCACATCATTCATTAACCTCATAAAAGTGCTTGGAGAATTTGTTAAACCAAATGGAATTACTAACCATTCATAAAGCCCATCATTTGTTTTAAATTTCGTTTTCCATTCATCACCTTCTCTTATTCTAATCTGATGATACCCACTTTTTAAATCTATTTTGGAAAAATACTTAGCACCACTCAGACAATCCATTAAATAATCCATACGAGGCAAAGGAAATCTATACCTAATGGTGATTTTGTTTATAGCTCTGGAATCTGTGCACATTCTCCATCCTCCATCTTTTATTGGGCTCAACACAGTAGGAACAACATAGGGACTTAGACTCTCTCTGACCAATCCTTTGTAAGCAGATCTTGTACTTGGGCTTTGATCTCTTCATTCTCCCTTGGAGTCATCCTGTAAGCTGCTTTGTTTGGCAAGTTAGCTCCTGGAATGAGATCAATATGATGACTAATACTTCTCATTGGTGGCAACTCATTAGGAAAATCGTCCATAACAATATCATTGAATTCATTTAACATTTTCTGAATTTCTAGAGGTAAATCAACCAAACTTATACTTGTAAGAATTACTTTTGGTTTTCCAATTAGAGCAAAATTTACCTCCTCATTCTTGATTTGATGCAAGAATTCTTTCCCACTTACCATTAACACCTTAGGACTGACCTCCTCAACTACATTTTCATCCTTAGGGGGTATTAGTGTGTATTTATGTCCATCTTTTTCAAGAGTATATGTGTTACATCTTCCATCATGGATTGTCTTTCTATCAAACTGCCAAGGTCTACCTAAGAGAATATGATATACATCCATTGGCATAACATAACATATTACTTTATCTTTATAACTCCCTATTTGGAACTCTACTTGACACTGTTCATTTACCAATATCTGATGTCCTTTTTGCAACCAAGACACCTTATATGGTGTTGGATGTGTTGTCTTTTTCAAGCCTAACTTATCAACCATTTCAGTGGATACAAGATTGTCAGTGCTTCCACTTTCAATAATAACTTTACAACATTTACCTTTCGTTTTATAGGTAGTTCTGAATAATGCTTTCCTTTGTGCAGGTTCATGGATTTCCTTGTTTGGTTTGAGTAAAACTCGCTTCATAAGTAGTGATTCTCCAACCTCAGGTACATTTGTATGAACAGGTGATTTTGCAGTCTCTTCCTCAGCTTGAGAAATGTGTGCACTTCTTTGACTTGTTGTGGAATTTTATAGACACTCATAAGATCTATGTCCATATTGATTACATTTAAAACATTTTCCAACAAATCCTCTACCTCTACCTCTTGAATAAGGTCTTTTGCTTCTAAAAGAATCATTACCTCGGGAGGATTGTTCCTAGTGATGTGAGCTATTGGCTTCTTCTCTGTGAGATTGCCACTAACCTCTACCACTTGGTGATCCTCTTCCTCTGAAACTTCTACTTTTCCCTCTCAAACTTTGTGCTTGTTTTCTGGAAAGCTTTTCCTCTGCTTTGAGCGCATACTGGTATGCCTCTTCCACTGTTCTTGGACACAAAAGATTAATCTCATCTTGAATATTATATCTCAATCCATTGAGATATTGAGCCACTTTCTCTGTGTTATCTTCAATATGACCAACTCTAATGGTCAACCTGTAAAATTCCTCTGTATAATTTTTAACTGAAATTTCTTTTTACTTAAGATTTTGCAATTTCTTGAAAAGATTAAGTTGGTAATCTTTAGGAAAGAATTTACCTTTTAGTTTAGCTACCATCCTTTCCCAGTTCTTGATCTTTGGATTTCCTTTTCGTCTTCTTTCATCTTGGACTCCATTCCACTAGAGAGATGCATGACCCTTTAATTGGGTTACAACAAATTTCACTTTCTTGTCATCAGCAATATTTTCATATTCAAAATATTTTTCAATTTCACTGATCTAGTCGATCAGTTTCTCAGCATCTAGGCTGCCTTCATACATAGGCACTTCCAACTTGGGTTTGGAACTTGCTCCCACAATTGCTTTGACGAGTCTTGTCTCAAATCCTCGTTTTGCTTCTCCTTCTTGAGGTTCTTCCTCTTCATCACGGACATCAGGCATGTCGATGCCTCCTCTTTGTGCAAGCTCCATAGCCTGCAATCGTGCTTGCATTTGTCTCATTTCTTCAAGAATATCTTCATTCGCAGCTTGTCTTCCTCGTCCTCGTCCTCTTCCTCGAACTCTGAATGCCATCTCTTGGCAAATAAAATCTTCTCTTGCTCTAGCAGTGACTTCTTCACTTTGAGATAACAATAATGGTAGAGGGCTGAAAAATAATCTTCTACTCATACAAATTTTGATTCTTACTAATTTCAAAATGCTCTCTTCTCCACTTTGTATGACGGATCATTGAGAAGAGAGATTTCAAATATGCAAACACTATTAAATTTAAATTCATAAACTTACTCACACATATTCTAATAAAACCCGTCACCTTTTGACTAAAACTGCTCATTCACTGGAATGAATTCTTCAAAATGATTGCTGGAAATTGATGCTCCTCGCTCTTAGCTTACCAGAACATTTTGAATTTCTCAATTTCGTTGACAAATGAGAACGTTATGGGCATTTTACCAGAACTGAATTTTTTTTGACAGCAACCTTCATAGTGACGCCTTCTTTTAACAAGTCTTCACACAGATTTCCTTGCTTCCAACGCAGTCTGCCAATCAATGAAATCTCTAGATTGCACAAGCTTGACCATGCCTTGGTCAATGGTTTGTTTCAGGACATACACCCTCTTCTGCTGTGGTTTATGTTCTTAGACAGCTCCTTGCCATTGAAGAAATCCTGCAGCAACATTTCTTCACAAACTCTTAACAATGGTTGGTCGCAAATAAATTATCTCCCATTTCCCTTTATGTAAATTTCACAGGCTCAATGCAACAGGTATAGCGCATAGACAATTTCAAACATTGACTGACATTTAGCGACGAGCAGAAAGAAAAGAACACAGAAAAAAAAAAAATCAATGCTTTTTGAGAAACCAGTACAGAGAATTACTCCACAGCCAGTGACCCAACCTTCGGCTCTGATACCAAACTATCGCAGTTCCAAGTTTGATAGCAGAAAAAAACTCACGAGATAACAAAACAAAAATATAGATATGGCAAACAAATCTCGAAATATTATTTACATTATGAGTTTTTTTTCACAACTTGCCTGCCTTTAGGCTACAACATAAACTTATTTTTATACTGAAAAATAGGCTAAACAAAGTTCGAAACTGATATGAATCAATCCGTACAATCCCTCTAACTACCTATTCTTAAGTTAAAACTAAATGATTCAGAGGATTGTGAAGAGCTCACAACCTCACGTTATTTTATCTAGAAAAATCTAGAACAACAAACTTTAACCTAAAATAATAATGCACCTGCATCAGGTAGCTGTTATGTCTCCGGCAAGCTAAGGAGGAGTCTCGTACAGAAGCTGTCTACGGCGAGCTAATGAAGGACATAACGCAAGTCAATGTCGGGCGTTCTTCGTGGAAACCGGATCGGAAACCAATAGCGGTGGAAAACGGTAAAAAAGTGACAGAAAAATATGCTCGGCTAAGATTGATTTAAGCACCTTGCCGGGTCTCTTGGGATTTGTGAAGCATTGATGAGAAAAGTGAGCTTCAAAAGCTCATATAGGACACGCCTTCGGCGTAATAACAGTGGAAACGGCTAATAAAAAACGGAAACAGAAACAGAACGGAATGGAAACGGGACGGCAACAGCAAATGCAAAATCAATCCAGGGAAAGGGGAAAAGTACTGACTGGTTTGGTGAATGCAATTAAAAACGTTCGTTTGGCAATTTCAAACGTATATGTTTCACAGATTCCACCCAGAGTGCTTGGAGTGAGTTCCATAGAGCTCGGCGTGCATGTAAACGATATTTTTTGACTGGAGATTTGCGCAGTTAAAGCATTTTATTTTTCACCCCGTATTGCTTTATTCCGGTGGGCCCACCCTCGTCTTATCCGCGTGATGTTGAGATTTAATTTACCGGACTTATGAAAGCCACGCGTCAGTCGAAGATGGATCCGGCGGCACCACTAAGCCGCGTCGTAACCGCGTTGTTCACTAAATCCTATAAATTCGCCTTCTCTCCCGACCAACTTCCTCAGCTACTCAAAAACTAGCTATTTCTCTTGAGATTCCTGTATTTTCCTTCGGTTCTTTTCTATTTACTGTCAAGTCTTTTTTCTTGCAATGGCGGAGGAAAATGCACCGGAGCATCAAGATCGCGGGCTGTTTGGCATGTTTGGAAAGAAGAAAGAAGAGGAGACACATCAGCAGCATCCGCACGGAGAGGGACACGTGGCGGGTGTAGCTCCGTATGAGCAGGGACACGTAGGCGAGGCCTACTCTACGCCTGTGTCTGATGGCCACGTGCAGGAGGGAAAGTTCCATGGCGAAGGTGAGAAGAAGACACACGAAGGGGGGCACAAGGTTGAGCTACATCGCACAAACAGCTCTTCTTCCAGCTCTGCAAGTTTTACACTCCATTTTCTGTAACTGAAGATTGATTACTTTCATTGTTCATCATAAAAACATTATACATTGCATTTTATCTTCCGCTTTCTATAATGTCAGTTGTTTGTTCATCTGGATCTGATGAAATGAATGTGTTTGCAGTCTAGCGACGAGGAAGAAGATGAGAATGGGGAGAAGAAGAAGAAAAAGACGGGTGGATTGAAAGACAAGATAAAGCTTCCCGGACGACATGAGAAGAAAGAGGAAGATGACGATCATGGCAAAGCTGAAGAACATGAAAATAAAGAGGAAGATGACGGTCATGGCAAGGCTGAAGAACAGGGTGAAAAGAAGGGTTTGATGGATAAGATCAAAGAGAAGCTTCCTGGACACCACAAAGAGGAAGAAAAAGGGCATTGAAAAGCAACTGGTTTTTTTGGCTGGTTTTATCTTATGTTAAGCTGTGTGTAGTTACGTGTATTTACCATCTTTTGGTTTTGGTTTGAAGCATACTGTGGATCGTATGTATGCTGTGTTTGTCTTATATATATAATAAGAATGCAATGGTTGATGTGTTTTTGTAATTGCAATGTTTTGCTAAGGAGTTGGGAAGTGTACAGGGTTTTTATACTTGCAGTTTTTCCATAAAAACTTTGGGCTGGCAGTTTGCTCACAGCTCAGATAATAATTTAATTCACACTCATATTGACAAATCAGATAATAAAAGCGCACACATATAAAAAGACAGCACTTACATTATTACTCTTTATTGTCATAGAATGCAAATCTCAGACATGCATGTGTGGGGAATAGGGGACACCAGTTTTATTCAATGCAAAATAAATATCCAACCCGCATTTGAATTTGCAGGTAGGTGGGATTTTTTTCTCTGTGCTCTTTTCTTTTCTCAGTTGAAGATGTTAACTAAATAGTTGCTACATTTATTAGAACATTTCAGTTATACGAGTAAAACAACCCGCTTCCCTTTTTGTTCCATTTTTAAGTCTTTCCATCATAGTGTCGAGGTTTATTTCCATGAAGTATTGTTCTTTTTGTGTCTGCTAAGGATGGTGATTTGCTGGGTGTTTTGATATACAGTTGTTAGAGGATAGATATTTCGAAATTTTTGGATGTCTCATCTAAGTGTTCAATTTCTTTTGACACGATGTATTTTAGCATTCTAGTATAATCTTTATATATTAATTAGCATTTTGCATTTGAAAGGAGGTGGATTACACCCATAGAAAATTATATGTGCATAGAAGATATATTAATTTAATTTACAATATCTTATATATATAATTAATTTAATTTAATTTAATTTGAAATACAATCTTGACTCTAGATTGATTATTTGTCTCGATACTTTGAGTTGCAATGGTTATGTCGATTGTAATTTGTATATAATGTCTTATAAATTTGAAACTAACATCAAGTAAATAGAGAAGTCATGAATTTTATAAAAGATCTTAAAAAAATGTTTATTGGCAAGGCTAATTTGAGATAATGTCTCAAAATTAAAGAACTATATTTGAATAAATATTGGACAAGGATGCTTAGTGGAGCATAACTATCATCTATTATTCAAAAATTAAATCATTAGCATGCATTTTTTTTTTTTTTTTGCTTTTATTGCTAGAGGTTTGGGTTCTCCTTGGGTTCACTCATAGAGTTGGTTCTTTTCCTAATGGGTTCACTCATAGAATTGGTTGTTTTCCTAATGGAATGGTAAGTGTTTATCGAGTGCCAAGTAGTATTTAATTGAATATAAGGACATAAATTGACTCTTGATCTCAATTTACATTCCACAAGAGAATTTTCTTTTATAGACAGATAGAGGAAATACACATGATGGAAATGGTTTCTTTGAACATGATACATTCCATGGTTGTAGTAGTAATTGCCCCATGGAATAAATAAAGATGAGTTTGAACTCTATTCACATGTTGTAAGCAATTTCTTTGAGTTGTAGTGGTAACTGCCCTACAAAATAAACAAAGACGAGTTTTCACTCTATTCACATGTTGTAAACAACTTCTTTGAGCACAATACATTTTACTACTCAATTTTTTTAGCTGCATTGAAATTATATTTATATGGTATTGAAGTGTCATTTATTCAATTTATCATAAGAAAATGGTAGAAATCAAATCTTTACAATGAGAATATTGTGGAATTATATGAAATGAAACAACATAATAAAAAAAAGATGCAAATAAACTCCAAGGAGGGTTGCTTCTAAAATGAAGTAGAGTGAAAGTGAGCAAACAATGACAAGGAACACAAATTTGGGCAAGAGATGAGGTAGATGTCCATATTGAAATTGCTTAGTGGGAAAGAGCAACATGAAAGACATTGATGAAAATGTAACCTTTAACCCATCCAATGAATGAGAACATTGAAATTGCAAGCCCAAGAAGGTAATGGTGGAACATACAAGGATCATTTCTTATAATTCTTGGCAGCTCATCCAGAAAAATTTTGCTACTACCTATTTACCACATTAATTGAGAAATTAAAGCCATGACTTGAAGTCATTTGATAATCAATTACAAATAAATGAACGAAAAAACAAGCAAGTACTGTAAAGTATACATGTGGTTGAAGAGTGAAAAAATTTAAATAAATCTGAAATATATATATTCATTGTAGCCTTCAATGTGTGATAAAAGGCATCTTGGAAATCTATCAAAATTGGAAGTAGCAACCATAAATGAGCTTAAAATATGTTGCATTTCAAGAAAGGAATATAATTTCATTGGTTTAAACATATTTAATATCCTCTATTAGTAGAAAATATAATAATAAAGAATTCATGTTTTCTACATTGATTGGATATCTAGATCTATATTAGATAATAGAAGAAGAATCCTCTAGTTAGATGACAAAATTGAGGCATATAGGAAGATTCATGGCTCATTTTTATTGACTTATGAAAAGAAAAAAATTAAAGAAGAATAAATGTATTTTAAATAGCATATTAAAGTGAATAAGTGATTAGAGATGTTTAGTCAAAAACATACATATTTGTATCTCATTATACTTCTAATCCACCACCAACACTTTGTCACTTACTTCCTCATTAAACTATTCAATTTAAAATAAGCATAGATAATAATAGAATATCACAATGGCAGTCCCCAACTCAATTCCTTCCCACCTGATAATTTACTTCTAGTGTCTACAAATGACAATTTAAATCGATGTGATTATGACCAAACAATGACTATAGGGGATCAATTCAAAGAAGATCCAATTAAAAACTAAATAATATTTGGCATCTACAAATGGCCATTTTAAATTGAGGCAAAAAAAACCAAAAACTTTCTACAAAAATCAACTCAAAGAAATCCCAACTAATAGTTCTTCAAAACCCCATCCCAAAAATTGATTGATGTAAGCACAAAAACTTGTCCCAACATAGGGTCTTTAGTGTAAGGAAGTTTGAGTTAAATTAAAATAATATATATATAAGGGTTTGAAATGAGACAAGCTCAAGTGTTAAAAGAATTAAGGCTCTCCTAACAGACTTCTAAGATCAGAACCAAGGAAACATGATGAAGTGTTATTTTTTGATAGAATACATCTAATAGAGTAGAAGCAACATAAAAAAACTCACAAGGTTGGGCATATACAGGTATGCTCCATGTATTTGATTGAATATATCCCCTAAACTTAGTCCCAAATACACAAAAGATTAATGTACACTAAAACATTTTTTAAAAGGCTATGCAATTAATTTATTGAATAAGAGGATTTACTTATACTTGTTACCATGACCAATTAAATTTTGACTTCCAACCATTTTATATAAGGTATCCAAATATTATAGAAAATGTAACAAATGTATTTATCCAAGAGAAATTATCATTAATGCAACAAATTAAAATACTAGAGGTGAAATTTATAACAATAATGCTAGGGAATTTATCATTGCTTTAAATCCCAAAAACCATGACACACTCTATTACAATGAGACTAAAATACCCTAGTGCAGTCACAGTAGGAGGGTTCTAGAAGGAACATTCTAAACCATGCAACCATGAGTTAGCACAACAGAAATAACACAACAAACTGATATGCAAACGTGAAACTCTATTAAATTGATAATCTTACATGCAACATAGGCCTTAAGGGAAAATATTTAGGGATCATACAACTACCACAAGGGCTTTCAACAACACAACTAGCCAAAAGGCCTTATTACATGCCCCTGAAGGTTATTGTGAAAATGTATTAAATCTATCTAACCATGAATAACTAATTGATAACTAATATCTCCTAAATGATTACAAATTCTTATAAATATGCTTCTCAATCTCCAACAAAGGTTTGCGTTAGCCACAAGGGTTCATAAACCTGATGAATGAACACAAATTAAAATCAACCTCAAAATACATAAAGATAACTCCACACAAAAAGAAACAACTTATGAATCTCCAATATAGGTCACAATGAACCCAAGCTACTTGTATGATGTTCCATTAGGCTTCGCATGATCCAGAATAGGTTTGCACTATGAAACTGGACCAATTCAGCCTCAAATGCTTAGACTAGTAAAAATAATGAAATTTTGAGAGCAATAGCTTTCGGTAGGCAACTGCAAATGATGTGAAATCTAGACAAGTGATAGGTGTTGGTGTGTAGATGTTATATCCTACTTCATGAGCTGAGAAACATTGATGCAGTAAAATATGGAATGAAATATTGAAACAGATACTAAATACAATGCAAGAAAAGAACTATTTTTGGTTGACACAAGACTGCTTTACAATGAGGGATGCTCCTACATAAAAAACATAGGGTTGAAAGAAAACTAAGTCTCTCACTTTCCAGGACTAAGAGAAAAAAAACCAAGATAATCCACCTCAGCCTAAGAATTCCATGATGAATCCTCCACCTCAACCACATTGAAAATAGGTGATATACCCAATGTTTCTGGTAACTCCACTTCATATGCATTTCCAAAATCAAACTTCCTTAGTATCTTACATGGTCCAAACTTCCTCATCTTCAACTTATTGTATGTCCCAACTGGAAATCTTTCCTTCCTCAAATATGCCATTACTTCATCTCCAACAACAAATTCATTGTGTCTCTAGTGCTCATCTGCCTTCTCCTTATACTTACTGTTCATGTCTTCCAAAAGCTTTTGAACATGATTATGCAATGTCTCCATGAAAGTTACAAACTCTTTTTCCTCTGCACTCCTTTTAGTCCCCATACTAATTTGGGTAAGTGCACCAATCTGTGACACAATTTAGGTTTCAAATTGGAAAAAATCACAAAAAAGGCCAAAATTGGCCATTTGGCGCTCGCCAAATTTCGCTTGTAGAAAATGCAAAAGTTGAATAAAAGAAAAAAAAACATTTGAAACCCTCATTTCACTTCAACCTATGGCTTGGTTTGGATGATTTGAGGTCTACAACTCACGCTTTCCAAATATCATCCATTATTTGCATCCTTAGCTTGTTATTTTTCATGAGGATGCTACCAACACTTCAAAGACGTCGAAGATTGTGAAGGGGTATGTATTTTTATTCTGTTTATTTCAAATTTTATTTAGAATGCAGATTGAAATAGGTTTTTATAATAAAATTTTGTTCTAATTCATAGGGAATGAATCTCCACCTCCAAACATTGAGAATTCACAGTCACCCCCTCAGGAAGAGCCTCCTATACAAGAACGACTTGAAACCCATCCATCAATTCATAGGAACCCTCAAGGAACACAAGAAAATATTCTAAATCAAATTGAAAACAATAAAAGAGACATTGAACAATTAATTGGAAGATTAACCGAGCATGCTAAAACCCACCCTTATAGGAGAGGGATTGTTGAATCATTGAAGTCAATTATATCTCATGCAGGAGAAATGAGTGAGAAAATAATTTTTTGGTCAAATAAGAGGCATGAGATGAGACAATATTATGCTAGTGGTTTTTCATATGAAAATGTTAAAAAACAAAAAATTAGCAAAGCCGTCTTGTGTGCCCCATTTACAAACCCAAAAACCAATGAACCTTTGTGTAATACATGCAGGAGGTTTCCCATCCATTGGTGCCACCATAAGTTAATTAAAAATAAATTTCGGGAGTGGTGGTAGCTGGTATTTGACCAACCTCCATGCAATAACCATGAGGTACCATAATAATTTTTGAGGAAACTCTATTGTGAGTTTATCCTCAATAAGATACCAAATTATTTTGAAATCTTAGACTTTTAGGGTAGAGGTGGGGGCTCTACACATGATAGACATGTTGCATGACGTAATCCATAGTTGGCACCAAGACCCTTGGCCAGAACCATGGTGGAGCATGTCATCATTCCTTCCATTGTTAAGGATAGTGTAGAAGTGGACACATTGGAGTCAATTGGATCACTCACCCAAACCATTTTAGTGTGTGAGGCCTCTAGTAGAGCCTGGTGTGGAGGAGACGTGTAGGCCCCAAGCTCCACCCCAACATTGTGGCACTTGTGGTGTAGTTTGCACGTATGATTATTAGAGTGCTCAAGATGCATCTACACACCCTACATTAGTTACAAAGGTGATGGATTTCATAGATGATGTGTTGAATGATACATTTGGCATTGACACTCAGGTAAAATTTAGAAAGTTCATTTAATGTTGTTTATTCAATTATATTTTGAATTTTAAGAATAAGTAAATTATTAGAATTTTGATATGATGAAATTTCAGGGTCAGAGTGTTCATGAGATGTACCCCATTCCTACAAACCCTTATTCATTATTGATGTTGAGTCCACAGGTATGCAACTAGTATTAAATATATTATTATTGCATTTGAATAGTTGAATGCTATATTTGAATATTTGTCTCATAACATGCTTTGGATTTCAAATAGTTTCCTTATGGACCTTCAATCTCCATGCCTCACAATTCATTTCCTCAAACAACTTACAATTAGGTAGCCTTTATTCAATAATGGTGTTGTAAAACAATGTTAGCTAGTTTTCATAATTTTGCATATACAAATCTAAAAAATTGATGAGAAACACAAACATTGCATTCGTATTCCTTGATTGTGTCACATTATCTTCTCCTAATTCACTTTTTGTTCTTTTATTCCTTCCTAATCCCATCCCATTAACATTTAATAGTTCACCCTACCATTTACTCTTTCATTTACCATTTGCAGATGTTGACATCAGATAGCCTTGGTGATGTTGGCGGCATGATGGACCATGGAGTTGCTACAAAAATAGCCAGTTATAATCCATTGAGAGAGGTATGCAATAGATTAGTCGATTTGAAATTATATTTTCTGTTTTATGGTATATTATAGAAAATTTTCACAATACTTTTGTGTACCTTAATTTCCATCTTTATGGTTGCTGTAGGTGGTTTTCACTCCAAATTGTGGATGTGGTAATGATGTAAATGTGAATGATGACTATTTGTATGTGGTAAGTGATTATATTTTGTTATAGTCATTCCACAATTCAATTTCTATGTATTAACATCTTTACATTTTATTGTATCAGTTGAAGGTCTAGAGTGAAGAGAGGAGGACTAGCGAGCATGTTTGAGAGAGCAGAGAACCAATAGTCACTCCATCTAGCTAAATTTCAAAGGAATCACAGGATCTATTTCCTTCCCCTATAGGGAAATGACTATATTAAGGTCATTTGTTGTATGCCTATGTGGCATTTTGGAACATATGTTTTGTACTATCCATATATATGTGACATTTTATGTCCATAATATGGTTTCTTTGTACTAAGCCTGTATGGATTTTCTAGATATATTGTATATACTTAAATTATCAATATATAACATTGTATAGCCTTACGACTTTTTGATTAAAAAATCCTTTTTTTGATATTTCCATTCTTGAATGATGTTATCATGTGTATTGTGTAAATTTTATGCTTGAATCTTGTAGGAATGGATATTGTTTACATCTAATGCTTAATTAATTACTGTCAATTGCTCAATAAGCTCCATTCCTAGTGGTTTATATCCTTTGGAATGCTTCAATTACTTGTGCCTCACTTATCCGCATACATATGCTTCACTTATTCACATGTATACTCCACATATATTGTGTGTATTCACATGTATGCTTCATGCTTCCAATGCATAGCAACAAAAATCTTTTGGGGGAAAATTTGACAAACCAAAAGTATAGGAGTTTTTTAAAAAGTCAGGAAAAAATCATATTTAAACAAAACCTAAAAAATGTAGAACAAGAGATAAAATATATTTATTTTGAAATTGAAAGGTATCTCCATAGCATATAGAGGTATAAAGAGAAAATAAAATAAATATTTTAACTAACGAATTGTAAAAATTATTTTTTTGTAGTTTCCATTCATATCGTTGATTACATTTTATTGCACATCTTTCAAAGTCAAAGCATTACTTCACACTACATAACTAATAACTAGATGTTGATAGATGACAAAATTTCAATTACAATATAGTTTTTACAAAGTCAACCTAAGCAGTTATGCAATGACTTCACATTGCACAACTAACAAGTAGGAGCAGCTGCCAATTGCATTTTCTTATCATGGCATTCTATAAGGCCAAATTTCTTTGATGCATTTTATCAAATAGTTCACTGCCTTGTCTATGTTACCACATTTTTAATACATGTCTACCAAAGTATTTTGTCAAACAATTCACTTCTTTGTTGCTATGGCTAAAAGTATAAAACAAGTGCTTTCGAACAAGCTATGGATGCTTGGAAAAAATCTATCAAAAGCATAATAGCAAGCAATACTATAGACAAGGCAATGAACTGCTAAAAAAATGCTTGAGAGAAATGTGGTCTCATGGTGATGGAATGCCATGACATGCAAATTGCTATGGATTTTCATGCCATTCCATCTCCATGAGACCACGTTTCTTTGAGGCATTTTTTCAAATAATTCATTGTCTTGTCTATGCTACCACATTTTTCGTACATGTTTACCAAAGCATTTTGTCAAATAGTTCACTGCCTTGCTGCTATGGCTAAAAGCCTAAAATAGGTGCTTCCAAAAAAGCTATGGATGCTTGGAAAAAATCTATCAAAGCATAATAAGAAGCAATAGCATAGACAAGATAGTGAACTGTTTAAAAAAATGCCTCAAAGAAATGTGGTCTCAATGTGCTTGTCATGGCATTCCATCACCAAGAGAACACATTTATTTGAGGATTTTTTTTCAAATAGTTCACAACCTTGTCTATGCTACCATATTTTTCATACATGTCTACCAAAGAATTTTATCAATCAATTCACTGCCTTGCTACTATGGCTAAAATTATAAAATAGGTGCTTTCAAAAAATCTATATGGATGCTTGGAAAAAATCCATCAAAGTGTAATAGTAAGCAATAGCATAGACAAGGTAGCAAACTACTTGAAAAAATGCCTCAAAGAAATGTGGTCTCATGGTGATGGAATGCCATGACAAGCAAATTCCCTAGATTGTCATGGAATTCCATCACCATGAGACAACATTTCTTTGAGGAATTTTTTCAAATAGTTTACTACCTTCTCTATGCTACCACATTTTTCATACATGTCTACCAAATCATTTTATCAAACAATTCACTATCTTCCTAATATGGCTATAGGCCTACAATAAGCACTTTCATACAAGCAATGGATTCTTGGAAAAAATCTATCAAAGCATAATAGTAAGTGAAAGCATAGACAAGGTAGTGAACTGGTAGTATGTGGTGGATGCTCCCATGTTTTACAAATGAGGGGTGAGCTCAATTTATAGGCTCCTAAAATACAATTCAATGGCCAAGATTGATTTTGAATCAATGACCAAGATTACAAAATAAAAGCCTAATTAGGGTTTGTCACAACTAACTACCTCTTGACCAATGAGAAAATTACATTTTGGGACACTTACAGTCCTACTAAATATAAACCAACAACAAAAAGTTGTTGCATTATGGAGTGTTAGGTTCATTGAACCTAGACATGTTGGCTTGGAACAATTTGATTGGTTGGAAGATGATGAGGCACCATCTCAGTGTGTTGGATGTATCCCTTCATCACTTTGTTCTTTTCCATGTTCTTTCCTTAGAATATCTTTCATTTCCAATGACTATGTCCTTTGTGCTTGCATTTGAGGTCTGGAAGTATCCCCTTGGAGCAGATGTCTAGACTTAAAGTTATTAAACTTTTCTTTCTTGATTGCTTTGAAATTCCTTCAAGTTCCTTGAATTTGGAGAACTCCCCTATGCTTTCACCACAATGGAGGAAATTGGAACTTTCTTTGTGAAGTATTTCCCATACTTAGCCAAATTTTGGCTATTCAATTTCATTTTGTAACACCTTCATGTGGACCATTCAACACTTAGCCAAGGTTTTGGCCATCTCTATGCTCGAATGAACTTTTCTTGTGGGTTTTTCTTCAATTTTGATTTTGGCTTGTGCTAAGTAGGGTAGACTCCATCCTTGGACAAGGATTTTGTTAATTTCCATTTTACTTTTCCTCTTTATTCCTCTTCATTGTTCCTATTTTTTTTCCAACACCTAGTCAAAATTTGATTCTTTTGTTGTAGGAAAATTCCACACCTAGCCATTTTTTTGTTTCCTCTTGGAAAATTTTACCATGTTTGTTTCTAACCTTGGCATACTTTGGTACATGTCATGCCATTTTTCTATTATGCTTGAGCGAACTTCCTCATTGGCAAGCCACTTTCCTTGCTAACTGGGCATACTTCATGATCAACAGGCCATTCTTGTGCAGAATTTGGACTTGGCAAGACATCTTCATTTTAGCCTTGGAAAACTTCATGATTGGTTGGCCATGTTGGGAAAATTTGCTCATCGCTTAGGGAATTTCCTTGACACTTAACCAAATTTTGAAATTTTATTCTCCAAGGCATCAACACTTAGCTAATTTTTTGAGTTTTTCTCTTAAAGGTATCAATACTTAGCCAATTTTTTAGTTTTCTTTCCTCCTCTTGGCTAGGTAGACTCTACTTATGTTTTTCCAAGGTTGGGAGGACTTTACTTGTGTCTTGCCACTTCTTGGAGGAATTGGCTTCATTCACAAGTCATAAAACGAAAATTGCACCACTTTGCAACTTTGCACTACTTGCATTTGACAACATTTTCCCCAAGAAAAATATCACCACTACAAGAAAATGCTTCTGAGATAGTGAAAACTAAGAGAGATTATTGTAGAGGGGAACAACATGATCTCATAGGCTTAGATGAGAAGTTTCTAGGCATCATGATGTTCGAGTAATGTCATGCTAAAGTTTGCAACCATTTTGCACTGTAGACTCTTAAGGGATTCAACCAATTGAATGTAGCTCAAAGTGATTCAACACATTTGGGTGTGAAAGAAGACTATGCCTAGTGTAAACATACCCACTTAGACGTGTTGGAATAGTTATTTTGGTCACATGAGTTGCAGAATGAATGTTGCACCACTTTGCAACTTTGCACTACTTGCATTTAACAACTTTTTCCTCAAGCAAAATTTTCCCACCATAGGAAAACACCTCTAAAATAGTAAAAATAGAGAGGCTATTGTAGAGGGGCTCAACATGATCTCATAGGCTCAATTTTTTTTTTAAACATCATGTTGTCTAAGTAACGTCATGCTGAAGTTTGCAGCCATTTTGCTATTCATACTCTTAAGGGATTTAGCCAGTTGAACATAGCTCAGAGTGATTCGGTGCATTTGGGTGCAAAAGAGGACCATTCCTAGCATAAATGTACCCACTCAAATGTGTTGAAATAGTTAGTTTGGTCACATGAGTTGTAGAACGAAAGTTGCACCACTTTGCAACTTTGCACTACTTGCATTTGACAACTTTTTTTCCAAGAGAAATATGACCACCACAAGAAAACGCCTCTGAGATAGTGAAAAAATGAGAGAGGTTATTGTATAGGGGAGAAACATGATCCCATATGATGAAATGAGATGTTTCAAAGTGTCACGGTGTTTGAATAATGCCTTGCTAAAATTTGCAGCCATTTTGCACTTCAAACTCTTAAGGGATTCAACTGATTGAACGTAGCTTGAAGTGATTTAGCACATTTGGGTGTGAAAGAGGACCATTACTAGTGTAAAATTACCCACTCATATGTGTTGGAACAATTAGTTTGGTCATATGAGTTGCAAAAAAAAATTTGCACCACTTTGCAACTTTCCACTACTTGCATTTGATAACTTTTTCCCCAAGTGAAATCTTGCCACCATAGGAAACCACCTCCAAGATAGTGAAAATTAAGAGAGATTATTGTAGAGGGGTTCAACATGATTCCATAGGCTTAGATGAGAATTTTCTAAGTGTTCCAGTGTCTGAGTAACGTCATGTTGAAGTTTGCAGCCATATTACACTTTAGACTCTTAACGGATCTAGTCAGGAATGTAGCTTAGAGTGATAATTTGGCCCATTTGGGTGTGAAAGAGGACCATGCCTAGTGTAAACCTACCCACTCGGATGCATTGGAATAGTTATTTTGGTCACATGAGTTGCAAAATGAAAGTTGCACCACTTTGGAACTTTGCACTACTTGCATTTGATAACTTTTTCCCCAAGCGAAATCTCACCACCACAAGAAAATGCCTCCAAGATAGTGAAAAATGAGAGAGGTTAATGTAAAGAGACACAACATGATCCCATAAAATTAGATGAGAACTTTCTAATCATCACAGTGTCTGAATAACGTCATGGTAAAGCTTGTAGCCATTTTGCACTTCAGACTCTTAAGGGATTCAACCGGTTGAACATAGCTCAGAGCGATTCAACAAATTTGGGTGTGAAATAGGACCATGCATAGAGTAAACATACCCACTCAGATGCATTAGAATAGTTAGTTTGGTCACACGAGTTGCAGAATGAAAGTTGCACCACTTTGCAACTTTGCACTACTTGCATTTAACAACTTTTTCCCCAAGGGAAATCTCACCACCACAGGAAAATGCCTTTGAAATAAAAAAATTGAGAGAGATTATTGTAGAGGGGAAGTCCATGATCTCATATGCTTAGACAAGAATTTTCTAAGCATCACGGTGTTCGAGTAACATCATGTTGAAATTTGTAGCCATTTTGCACTTCGGACTCTTAAGGGATTCAACTGGTTGAACATAGCTTAGAGAGATTTGACACATTTGGGTATGAAAGAGGACCATTCCTAGCATAAACTTATCCAATTAGATGGGTTGGAATAGTTAGTTTGGTCACACGAGTTGCAGCCATTTTGCACTTCAAACTTTTAAGGGATTCAACCGGTTGAACGTGGCTCAGAGCAATTCATAGCATTTAGGTGTGAAAGAGTACCATGCGTAGTGTAAATGTACCCAATCGAATGCATTGGAGCAATTATTTTGGTTACACGAGTTGAAAAATGAAAGTTGCACCACTTTGACACTTTTCACTACTTGCATTTGACACCTTTTTCCCCAAGTGAAATCTTGCCACCACAGGAAAATGCCTCTAAGATAGCAAAAAATGAGAGACGTTATTATAGAGGGGCACAAAATAATCCCATAGGCTCAGACGAGAAGATTCTAAGCATCATGGTGTCTAGGTAACGTCATGTTGAAGTTTACAGCTATTTTGCACTTCAGACTCTTAAGGGATTCAGCCGGTTGAATGTAGCTCAGAGTGATTTAGAGTGTTTGGGTGTGAAAGAGGACCATGCCTAAGCATAAACATACCCACTCAAATGTGTTGGAAGAATTATTTTGGTCACACAAGTTGCAGAACAAAAGTTGTACCACTTTGCAACTTTGCACTACTTGCATTTGACAACTTTTTCCCTAAGCAAAATCTTGCCACCACAGGAAAATGCCTTCGAGATAGCAAAAATTGAGAGAGGTTATTATAGAGGGGATCAACATGATCCCATATGCTTAGATGAGGAGTTTATAAGCATCACAATTTCTGAGTAACGTTGTGCTAAAATTTGTAGCCATTTTGCACTTCAAACTCTTAAAGCATTCAGCGAGTTGAACGTAGCTCAGAGTGATTTGGCACATTTGGGTGTGAAATAGGACCATGCCTAAATATGACTAAACAAATTCCAATATCTTTCCCCATAAACTACAATAAGATGAATCTTGAACTTCCACCATTTGACAATAAGTTGCAATTTTAAAAACTTTTACATAATTTTGCAATTTTTGCAATATTTTGCAACTTAGACCTTCCAACCACCTAAAGACCTATAAAGAACTCCTTACATCATAAAATGGTCCAAATGACCTTATTGTTTAAAAAAAAAAACTCAAATACCCCTAAACAACCAATAGGCCTTAATTGTCAACATTTTCATAAAATGCTCTTGGTGCCCCTGCACTAGTTAGTGCTTAGGGTGTCTTAATGTTTTTGGTCATGAAAAACGTCCTTTGTGATATAATGAAAGGGAGGTCCACAACTATCCAAACTCAAATTCACTTGAAGAAATCAAACTTCCAACCTTCAAACCCTAACAAGGGTGACTCTTCTCAACTTCACTATTCAGTCTTGTAGGTGTGCAACCTAGATTTTCCTCTCACAAATTTGAAGAGACCACTCAAAGCCAAAAAAAAATTACCATTTCAAGAACCCATTAGGGAAATTTTAAGCATATCCCAGAATCACATGTACTTACTTTGGAACCATACCATCAAACTAACCTTGAACACTTGAAAAGGGGCTCCAATTAGCCCACTTTAACAAAGGAACTCTCCTTCAATCTTGATACCCACTCAAAATACCATTGGAAATTCATCAAACTGCCTCCAAAACCACAAATTATTCAACCATTGAGTCAAAACTTGCTTGCTAAGACCCTCTTTCATGAAACCCTTATTTTTCACCAAATAAGCAGGTGTTTATTTAAAAGCCCATCTCCAAACCTCATTCAACCTCAAAATCTTTTCAAACACTCTTATTTCACCTTGCAAAAACTTAATTCACCTTGAAATTATGCTATCCCAAAAGTTCTCACACATTTCCTTCTTAAAACCTCTCAATTTCACCCATTTTCACTCTTTATTCAACTAGGGCTTCAAGCCCAAACATCCAAATGAGCTACCGTGCCTTTGCAAACCTTTTATCACATCAAACTCCACCTAGTAAAACTGAAACAACTAGGTTCTAACCTTCTTTCAAACTATTGCTTTAATCTGCTACTTCAAGCTATGCCTCCTAGGCCTAAATTCATGCTTTTCCCATAGGGGCAGTGTGGAAACTTCCACCAAATGTCTTTTCCATCCATTGTATTCTACTATAACTCAATGGAATGGCATAATTAGGTGTAGGGGGCATGTGTGCATGATTTCAAGAGCAAGGGTGGCCAATTGGGGGTTTTGGCATGATGCCTAGTTGTCAAGAATGTGTGTTTTGAGTGAACTTTGGAGGTTAAGAGTAGGTAGTGATGGAAAACACTTTGGGCAGCACTTTGTAAGAGTTAATTAAGAAAGGGAAGAAATATTTGAAGGTGTTAGAGGAATTGAAATAGTGAGGAGAGTTCTGGAGGTGAAGTTTTCAATAAACCCCCCTTGAAACTTATCAAAAGTGAGGGTTTTGAGTTTTGAAGTGTTGGTGAGTGTTTCATTGGAAGATGATTGTTGATTTAGTGCTTATGTACCCTGGTCATGATTGTCCAATGGTGTTTTGTGTTTGTAAGGAAGATTAGAAGGGTAGTTTGTTTGTTGAGAGTTTTCTGCCCTACTCTAAATCACTTTGGCATGTTTATCAACATAAAACTATGATATTTTTTGAATTTAAATATGTAATGATAATGCAATATGAAATATGTAGTGTCAAACAATGACATTTGTGTATTTAAACTTTAAAGTTAAAATGTTAAACTTTACCATTGTTCTTGTCTTCAAAGTTGTTTAAACTATATAATTTAACCACAATATAACTAAGCAATATATGATATAATTTAACCATTATTCATTATTTTTATTGTCAACTATATAATATAACCATTATTTTTTATGCTATTGTACATTGATATTTAACCATTGCTCAAGATTAAATTTTTGAACAGTTTAAACATGCACATGATGAAAAAATTATTTCGATTCTCAACTTCTATATATCAAATTATCCAATAATCAAGTGTATTTCCATATACAAAAATGGCATCAATGCCAACTCAAACAAAGTTTTACAAAATATGGCATATGCCATCTTGATATCTATTCAAAATATACATGCCAAAATGTCTATCTCATCCTAAACTACTGGTGGATCATCAAAATGGAGCCTCTTTGAAGCACTCTTTGGCTTTGAAGGTAACTGCACAAGAAAAATTCAAACCACAATTGAGATTAGTTGTATTATATAATTTAAAATCAAATAATTAACATCAAAACAAATATACATTGAATTATAATTGAACTCTAAAATTGAAATCTTGATTACCTCATATATATGTCTCTTTGAAAACCATCATGAGTCCTAGAATATGCCCCTCTCAAAGAACCAATCATAGGTCAACTTTTGCAATGTCAATCTATATATGTGAAAAAAAACATCAAATTGATACAAGTTAGCATACAATTGTCAGTAACAGGAACATATTTTCCAAACACAAAATAAAATAAACAAATACCTCTTTAGGCATCTATTTTTCTTTATCTCCTTTCAGGCATTTCGACACCTCCTCCCTGAGGTGTTTCAACACCTACTCCTCCAAGTGTTCCAACACCTAATCCTACAAGAGGAAAATAAGATAAACATATAAGTTAATATATAATTTCATTAATGACAATTCAAATGACAAGCAGTATATAATGCATGAATTTAGGACTAAAAGGCATAGGTTGAAGTAGCAGATTGAAGATTTTTTTTTGAAGAAGGATAGAAACAATTGGTTTCAGTGAGATCTAGTTGGGTTTGATGTGTTTGAAGGTTTTCAAGGACTAGGGGAGGTCATGTGTATGCTTGGGCATAAAGCCCTAGTTGAGAGAAGGACATTTTTTAATGGAAAATTGAGGTTTAGAGACTAAAAGTGGGTGAAGTTTGGGGGAATCCTAATATTAAGGATTATTAAGAATGTGTAGGATTAAAAAAGGATATTTGAAGTGTTCATAAGGTCACAGGAGGCATGGAGATGGGTTTTTCAATATATTCTTGAAAATCCCATTGTACCATAGGGGCAACTAGGCCAATTAGGCCTCTTTTCCAAAGAGACACCTTCCCAAACACCTGGAATCAAGTCAAAAACCATGGAAAGTTGTTAAATAGGTTACCAACCTTAATATTTCACAATTTTTAGAGCTCCAGCCACTCACCAAGCTACCAATCTACTAAATCCTCACTCTTAAGCCAACAAACCTAGGTTTTCTATGGAGCTTTATTGAAAATCACTCTTCCCAAAATTAACTCTCACATCCAACACCCCAAACATACCATATGATGTTTTTAAATGCTCAAAAGACTCTCACAAATGACTGCCCCAAAGGATTTCATCCATTCACACTCTAAAACCACTCAAATTCACTCAAAATCACACATTTTCACACCCAAGGCTACATGCCATCACTCCAAAACAATCTCCCCTGCTCCAAGAATCATCTTCTAACATATTCCCCACCTAATGGACTCATTCCATGGAGCTATAGTATATACATTAGGTGGAATGAGATAGATTAAATCACTTGATGACCTCAAAACTTGAAATTTAGACTTCTAGACCCACCTACAATAAAATCCACCCCAAGAGCTCAAAAAAAGATGGATTTCAATGCCACAAAAACAAAAGTGTGGCTAACGCATCCCTCTACCCAAATAAAAACACTTTTATTCAATTCCCTTCAGTACGAGATCATGCTTGATTGACTACTACAACACTAAAAAGGAGAAAAACAAACTCAAATTTACAAAGAAAACAAAGCTTTCTTGATCAATTTGCTTGTACAAAATCTTCCACTATTCTCCATAGAATCCTTCATTCAAGATTCACATACATATATTGAACTATATTAATCAAGAATTTATTGAAAACCAATGCCACAAGTGGCATTTGGCCTTCCCTGACCATTCAACTTCCCCACTATGCATTTCTTGCACTTCAAAATTTGAAAAATGACACTTTGCACTAATTTAGCAAATTTGCAACTAAAACCTTCTAAGACAATAATAACCACTAAAATAGACTTATTACATCAATAAATGGTCTATATGACCTTATCCAAGCCAAAACAATACTTCATCACCCTAATGACAACCACCAAAGCTTAGTGCCCCTGCACCAAATAGAGAGGAACATATAACCATCATTTTGCATATCTACATTAATGCAATTTTGAAAACCCTTATACAATCAAAATTAAATGCTTGAAATAAAGAAATGATCAATAACATGAATTAACAAATTCAATGTGCATACTTACCAATCAACCTAGGGAACCATCTGGGCCTGCTCCACTCTTTATTGTGTCAAGTATTACCTTGTGGTCAGACTCACACACTTTCCACAAGTTCTTGTTCACAGGTCTGCCCTTATATTTGATCAAATGAATGTTGGTGGTGACAACAAGGTTCGAGTAGTGAAGAATCTTTTGATGCGTTTCAAAGTCCCCAAACAACCAAAACTACAACATTCTTAACTAGGTACCTACCTTCTAAGCCATGTTCCAGTAACAACCACCAAACCTATAGGATATTCTATATTTTCTCCATCTATAACTAGGGCCTCCAATTTCTTTTTTGCCTCGATACAATGACACATGTAATAATCTATACTCTCTTCATTGTCTTCATCTGTAATCACTGCATATACGTGCCCTGCATTGATATGTTCATCTTGTTAGATGTATTTAATGAACTTCAAAATAAAACATGTAAGATATATTACTTGGTTCTACAAGGTCTGATACATGATCAAAGTCAACAGATGATTGCATCTCCATGATTTGTAGAGCCATCGGGAGCTGATAAGTGTCAAGTGGGGTTATATTTCTTACAAACCATTCATCAACCCACTATGTTGACTCGCAATAATTCCATGCTTGAAGTGTACATGCAGAACAAAAGCATGCCATCTTCTATGTATGGATAGTCCATGTACCTGCATTGGAGCTTCTAAAAGAGTGTAGCTTGCTTGATCTTGTTAGTGTACAACAATCCTCATATTTTGCAATGTTAGTATCATCTACTAAATGAAAAAATCTATGAACTGAAGAATTACCTTAACTACCTGGACCCATTGCATGATTGTACCACTTGATAATTGATCTTGCATCTGTCAACTTTACACTATCTTTGTACTTTAACTCTTCTCATGCTAGGGCTCTTTTGATACATGCACTTGCTCCATCATGCTCCCCCTTTCCATGCCCAACCTCTGAGAAGTTCCAAATATGTTGAACGCCATTGATCCTATGCATCCTACTCAACCACTAAAACATTCTAGTGTTCTTGAATTGTGATGTACAGCTATATGACCATATGATATGTTGAATGAATGATATGCCACTATTATCCATATCAACATAGAACATCTAAAAGCAACCTTGCAAAAAATCAGTAGAATGTGTGTGATCATCACTGATGTAAAAGTGATACTCCCTCAATACTTTCATGTTATCCTTTGTACTATCATTTGCATGAATAAATGTTATATGCACAAATATAGCAACCTATGTGGAGATGTAGTACTGTGATTGTATCTCATTTTGTGGCTTAAGTGTGTAGTTCTATAGGAAGTTGACAACTGAAACGATGTTGTGATGTGGAAATGTATCCTTGCATAACTTGAACTGTGAGTCCAACCATTGAGCTTTATGTGTATGCCTTGTATACTCATACACCACCTGATCATGAAAAATGCCAATAAATTGATATACTTGAATCTTATCACTGAAAAATTCACACTTCTTTACTTCTTTCTCATCTTTTAGATTGTAGACCACTATCTTGTATTTTCCAAATTCAAAAATTTCGTCTCCAACTGTGTGTGTACTAGCTAGGTGTTGGAAAATTGGAAAATGTTGCATGCCACCACAATGGTCACATGTGCCATCCAAACATGACTTCTTGTAAAAAATTTGACAATCCTCTCTTTCACATAAAATGGAAGATAAGAATTCCGTTGAGGATTTAGGTGGAGGCCTTATCTTACATTCCTACAAAACATTGTCAGTGTGCATATCTACACATATACATCGATAAACATCATAATGGTTAGAAAACTCAATATGTACTCTACAACAACAAGTAGTGTGTGTATGATTTATTTTGACATAAAAAGGCTTGAGCATTTCAAAATACCTTTGACATATTTTAATTTCAAGAAACTTTTGTACAAAATCAACAAAAAATTATCCTAATTTTGACATAATGCTTTGGATGTGGCTCATGGATTTTACTACCTATTATCCTTCTTACAACATCTCTTTGATTAGGAGAGGTCCTTGTGTTATCCTTCCAGTAATCTGCTATTAAAGATCTCAAGCCTTGAGAAATTCTTTTATCTTTTTGTGGAACTCTACCCGAGAATGCCCATAACTCATTGCTATTTGGATCCTCCAATCTTTCATGCCTTCCTTTGGTTCTCATTAGAGATGATCTACTTATTTTCAAAGACTTACTTGTCTCTGTAAGGTTCACCTTGTTCCTTGTTTGATTACTTAATAGTGTTGGCAGTGTTGTTTTCATAACATGTCTTGTGGCACAACTATCCTTTGTGCATGAGGTAAAACCCACGCTCTTGTATGCACTCACCAAGTTCTTTACAATGGAATTTTCACTTGAGTCATTCAAAAATCTCAGCCCAAGAGCCTTCATGGTGGGCCTAAATTTGATTTTCCTCATCATTTCAACAAATAGTTGGCATCTTCCACCCTCACTTAGCTTCTAAAAAAAAACTCCATATCCTTTGTGCAGATCTTTGACATGTATGTTTTGACATATTACCAGGCATCCATTTCAAAAAATTGGAATCAATATCAATAAAAAATCTAGGTTCTCTTTGCAAAACTCTATTTTTTCTCAAATGTAAATTTGTGTCAACATTAGGAATGTCAACAACATTGGGGATAGATCGCGTACCTTCAATTGAAGGTGCAATTGATGAAATACCTTGATATTGACATGTAAATGATGTACCTCCAACTTGAGATGTCGTTTGTGGAGTGACTTTTTTTTTTTTAGACTGCAAGAATCAGGTAGCACGACCCCCTATAAACTGCAGTGCACCTAGTAAACATTTTAACGTGACTGGCGGCGCTGGTGCGACACGCCCTCCAGTACCACGGGGGTGGGGGAGACTAGAACTTGTGACCAACCTCCTGATACAGGAAAGATTTAGCCAACCAAGCTAGGGCCCCAACCCCTGTTTGTGGAGTGACTTCAAACATAGGAATTTTTTCTGATTTATTTTCAAAACACAATGTTGTTGATGGTGTTTCTTCCACTGTAGATGTGATTTTTGATGTACTTGGAAGACCACATGTTGTTGCTAGTGTGTCTTCAACTAGAGATGTGCATTGAACTTCACCTATGGTTGATGATGTGCCTCCAACTTGGGGATCCATTTGTGTCCTTCCATGAAATTTTTCCATGTGTGCCATTTGTTTTTCCAATTGTACATCTCTCTTATATTACACAAGAATTTTTGGTTGTATGGGCTGTAATTATTTTGCTTCACAATCTACAATTTTTTATTCTCTTCTCCTTTCATTTTTTATTGCACATTCTTCTAGTGTTAGAGGATTTGGTCATTTCCTCAACATGATGTTGAATGTTGCATATTAACATTCACACATAGAATAAAATTAAGTAATGCATTGTATGAAACATATTGATAACGTTGATTACATTGCATTTTATTGAACACACTAAAGAATTTTATGAAAGAAGACAATGAGTTGTTTGGAATTATCAAACATGCCTATATGCTACAACATTTTTCATATATAAATCTACCTCCATACCACAAGAAAAGAACTTGTAATGCATTTTTTCAAACATATCCATACCATTGATTACATTGCATTTTGTGGTTATTTGAGTCATATTGGGAAACAAAGGTAAAAGTTGCAAATCATGTCAAAAAGTTGTTAATTTAGGAAAGTTGTCAAGGAGGGTAAAATGGTATTTAGAAAAAAGTTGTTAAGGAGAGGTTGGCATGTAATTTTGAGAAGAGGAGTAATTGAAACACCCCTTGTTTTTGTGTATTTTCTAGAAAATTTGAAGTTTCTTTGATCTATACAGTTACGTACCATAAATTTTTGATCTTTCATGGGGTGAATCTTGTGGGAAATAGGCCTAACACAATTTTAGACTTGGTTTGGATTGATTTCAATTGTTTTTGTGCATTTTAGAGACAAATTACAGAGGACTGATCTATATACCCTATTTTAAGGGTTTTAAGTGTATGAAAATGACATTTTAAGCCATTCCACCCATTGTTTTGTCCTATAACTTGGTGGAATGGCTTAATAGGGAATAATTTAGGTGTGTACATGGTTCATTGGAGCAGGGAAGATGTTTGAAGGATTTTTGTGTCCTAAAGGTTTATGATTAAATTTTGCTTGAAAATGGATGTTTTGAACTAGGGTTTGGTAAAATATTGATGATAGAGGATGGTTAATGACCTTATAACCAAATGCAGACATAATTAAGGGTGTTTGAAGTGGTGGCTGGGGTAGACAAGTTTTGGGATATAGATTTTCAATAAACCCCCATGCAAATTGCCTAAAATGAGGGTTTCTTGTTTAGATGTCTTTGAAAGTGTGTCATTGCAAATAAATGGTGAAGTTGGAGGTTTCATTGACTATTTTTTGCTTGCCCATTAATTTTTTTGGATTGAGGAGGAGTTTCCAATAGGGCCTCTTTGTAAAAGTGACCTAATTTGTGGTCTACGACAGTGTAGGTTCTTTGTTTTGGAAAAGTTGTTCCAAAGAAACCTAATGGTGTTGTGAGGTCAACAAACCTTTGTTGAAAACCTAAAAGGAAGAATAGGTGATTTTTTGGAAGATAGGAAAGGAATGGTTGTAAAAATGACATTAATGAAATTACAGAGGACTGGTATATATACATTGTTTTAAGGGTTTTGAGTGTATGAAAATGACATTTTAAGCCATTCCACCCACTGTTTTGTTATGTAACTTGGTGGAATGTATCAGTAAGGCATGATTTAGGTTTGTACATGGTTCATTGGAGTAGGGAAGATATTTTAACACTTTTTTTGTTGTTGCCTTGAAGGTTTATGTGCAAATTTTGCTTGAAAATGGAGGTTTTGAACTAGGGTGTGGTGAAATATTGATGATAGAGGTTGGTGAATGAACTTATAAGCATATTCAAACATAATTAAGGGCGTTTGAAGTAGTGTTTAGGCTAGACAAGGTTGGGGATATAGTTTTTCAATAAACCCCCATGTAAATAGCCTAAAATGAGGGTTTCATTTCTAGATGTCTTTGAAAGTGTGTCACTGCAAATAAATAGTGAAATTGGAGGTTTTCTTTACTAGTTGTTACTGCCCCATTTATTTTTGGGATTGAGGAGGAGTTTCCAATAGGGTCTTTGTAAATCTCTTAGGTTTTCCAAATTAAACTTGCACATTAACATTGATGAAAGCTCTTAGGTTTTCCAAATTAGTTGAAAATAAAAGTTTTCCCACAACCATTAGTAATAATGAATTTAATGTTCAATTCTATGTGTAAAAATGAAGATTAATAAATTCATCAAATGAATGGTCTATAAATTGTCAAAACAAAACAAAAAAAACTTGTGTTAAGTTGAATTTATATATCTAAGCATGTTGGAAATGGACTACTATAAGCAATGAAAATATAATTCATAAGAAATTTTGTGTTAAGTTGATGTATTTTATATAATTTTAAACATGAATTCATCTAAAGTATGTCATGGTTTTCATTTTTTTCTTCAAATTCATAAAAAAAATCTTTTTTATGCAACTCCCATCTAATAAAATGTTGAATTCTATGTCCAATTGTTATGATTAATAAAATAATTAAAGGAATTTATATTATTGTCAAAAATAAACAAAACATACTAAATATAAACATTTCAATATTACCAAAATTAATATATTACCTGAGATAATGTAAAATGATGTAGAAACTTCAAAATGTCTTCATCTAGGTTGTCTGGCATGCAAATTGGTGGTAAAAAGGTGATGGATCAAGCATAGATTTGTACAATAGAGAGTCAACTGCATAAAAAAGGTATTTATTTGTTGGATAAAGTGTTGAACCAAACAAAAGAAAAATCATGTGGGCTTGAATCATAGGCTCAACCCCTATGTTACCGTTTCAAGGTGAAAAACACATTTGGTGCTCGCCAAATTTGGAGAGTGCCAAATTTGGAAAGCACAAAATTTGGTACTTTGAAATGCTTTCACAATATAAATACGAAGGGAGTGAGACTTGAGATAGAGGGAGATGGAATATGAGTGAGAGAGATTAGTCCTAGTAGTGTGGTAGGGACTAAGACTTGATTTCGATAGAGACTTGAGAGGGATAAAGAGTTGTCTAGTTAGGGTGGGGGGAAAGACCTCACAATGGGAGAGGGGTTAGAGTGAAAAAGATTTGTCTACCCTCTACCCTTAAATTGTAAACTGTAGACACTTAAAACCTCAACCCTCTCTCTCTCTCTCAACCCTCAACCCTCTATCCTCTACCCTCAACCCTAAAACCCTAAAACCCTCTACCATCAACCCTTAAATTGTAAACTATAAACCCTAAAACCCTAAAACCATCAACCCCTTTCTCTCTCTCTCTCTCTCTCTCTCTCAACCCTACACCCTCTACCCTTAAACCGTAAACCCTAAAACCCTTAAACCCTAAACCCTAAACCCTAAAACCCTTAGGCCCCCTCTCTCTCTCTCAACCATAAACCCTCTACCCTCAACCTTGAACCCTCTACCCTATACCATCCACCCTCAACCCTCTACCCTACACCCTCAACCCTTAAACCCTTAACCCTTAAACTATCTACCCTCTACCCTTAACCCTCTACCCTCAACCCTCTCTATCTATCTCTCTACCATATGCCCTCTACCCTCAACCCTCAACCCTCAACCCTTAAACCCTTAAATCATAAACCCCCCCTCTCTCTCAACCCTACACCCTCTACTCTGAACCCTCTACCCTCTACCCTCAAACCTCAACCCTCTACCATCAATCCTCTACCCTAAAACCCTTAACCCTCCCACTCTCTTTGTCTCTCTCTCTCTAAACCCTCAACCCAATCTCTCTCTTGACCCTACACCTTCTACCCTTAAACCATAAACCCTAAACCCTAAAACTCTTAAACCCTCAACCCCCCTCTCTCTCTTAGCCCTACACCCTCTACCTTCTACCCTCAACCCTCAACCCTCTACCCTAAACCCTCAATGCTTAGACCAAAAACCCTAAACCCTTAAGCCCTATACCCTAAACCCTTAAAACCTCTACCATCTACCCTTAACCCTCAAACCTTAATCCTCTACCCTCTACCCTCAAACCTCAACCCCCAACCCTAAACCCTCAACCTTCAACCCTCAACCCTCAATCCTCAACCCTCAAACCTTAAACCCTAAACCCTCTAACCTCTACCCTTAAGCCCTAATCCCCTAAACATTCTAACCCTCTCTACCCTCAACCCTTAAACCCTAAACCCTCTACCCTTAACCCTCTAAATTTAAACCCTTAAACCCTAAACCCTAAACCCCTAAACCCTCTACCCTTAAACCATAAACCTTGAACCCTTAAAACCTTAAACCTTAGACCTAAAACCACTAAACAATCTACCATTTACTCCTAACCCCCTCTCTTCTCTTCTCTCTCTCTTCTCTCTCCCCCTACATCCTCTTACCCTTAAACCATAAATTGTAATCCCTTTAAATCCTTAAACCTCTACCCTTAACCCTTAATCCCAACCCTAAAACTATAAACCTTTTTACTCCTCTACCCCTCAACCCTTAACCCTAAACCTCCACCTTCTACCCTAAACCTTAAAACTCTGGAACTCCATCCCTTTAAACCTTTTCTATCTCTACCTCTAATTCTTAACCCTAACCCTAAACCCCAAACCCTTAAACCCTTAAACCCTTAAACCTCTACCCTCTACCTTAAACCCTCAACCCTTAAACCCTAAAAGACTCAACCCTCAACCCTCAACCCTACACCCTCTACCCTTAAACCATAAATTGTAATCCCTAAACCCTAAACCCTCCATCCTTAACTCTTAACCCCTAAACCATAAACCCTAAAACCTCTACCCTCTACCCTCAACCCTCTACCCTTAAACCAATTAAACCCTAAACCCCTAAACACTCTACCCTCTACCATCAAACCCCCCCTCTCTCTATCAACCCTACACCCTCTACCCTTAAACTGTAAACCATAATCCCTAGAGACATAGAGAGAGAGAGAGGGAGAGACATAGCGATAGTGAAAGAGAGAGAGAGGGGGGTAGGAGGGAGAGACTTGAGAGATAGAGAGATAGAGGGAGGGAGAGAGAGAGGGTGGGAGGGAGACACTTGAGAGATGAGAGGGAGACAAATTTAGAGAGAGGGGGTGGGAGGGAGAGGCCTAAGAGATTAGGAGAGAGAGGGATGGGTGAGATATAATGGGTGAACAATACTTGAGAGAGGGAGAGGGGGTGGGAGGGAGAGGGAGTAGGAAGGATAGAGGGATGGGGGAGAGATGGAGGGAGTGAGGGAGAGATAGAGAGAGAGAGGGGGGTGGGGGGAGATACCTAAGAGAGAGGGAGAGAGAGAGGAGGGGGTGGAGGAGATACACCTGAGAGAGGGAAAGAGAGAGGGTGTGGGAGAGAGATAGAGGGAGTTAGTGAGAGAGACAAAGAGAGACTTGATAGAGGGAGAGGGGGGAGGGGGGAGAGACGAGAGAGAGAGAGAGAGAGGGAGGGAGAGGGGGTGGGAGGTAGATACTTGAGAGAGAGGGAGAGGGAGTGAGAGTGGAAGAGAGATAGAGGGCATGAGAGAGAGAGGGACTTGAGAGATAGAGGGAGAGGTGGTGGGAGGGATAAACTTGAGAGAGAGGGAGAGGGAGATGGAGAGGGAGAGAGATAGAGGGAGTGAGAGAGGGAGGGAGTGGAAGAGAGATAGATGGATTGATTATGAGAGGGAGAGAGGTAGGAGGGGGAGACTTGAAAAAGAGACAGAGAGGGGGTAGGATGAAGATACTTGAGAGAGAGAGAGAGGGAGAGAGACAGAGTGGGAGAGACATAGAGGGAGCGAGAGAGAGGGAGAGAGGAGTGGGAGGTAGAAATCTAAGAGAGAGGGAGAGGGAGATACTTGAGAGAGAGAGGGAGGGAGAGGGGGTGGGAGGGAGAAACCCAAGAGAGAGGGAGAGGGAGAGAGGGTAGGAGGGAGACACCTGAGAGAGAAGGAGAGGGAGACAAAGTGGGAGAGAGGGGTTGGGATGGAGAGACCTAAGAGAGTAGGAGAGAGAGGGAGTGGGAGATAGAGGGATGGGAGAGACACAAGGAGTGAGAGAGAGAGACTTGAGACAGGGAGAGGG
>VDFB02270651.1:818771188-818850612 GCA_007258455.2 Sequoia sempervirens
TGGTTCCTATTCTAGTTTCACTCCCGACAAAGGAACAAACACTGACACAAAGACATCAAAAAAAGAAATGATAGGAAGCGGGACCAGAACAAAAACCAAACCCGACCAAGACACAAACGAAGACAAAAACAAAAATCAAATGAGTTGGAGCATGATCAAAACCAAAATGGATCCAATTTTTTTACAAAGTTCCAAGTTCATTTCCATTTCTAGTTCTGCTTTCGCAAGAGTGGAAAACAACACACAAGCAAACAAAAGACAACTCAAGGGAGAAAAGGACCGAAGAGCACAAGAAAAACCAGAAACACAAAGAAAAATGACAAGGCAAGGGCAGGGCCAGAATTAGAACTAAAACCAGACTTGGAACCTTCACATATTTTCAAGTCCAGTTTCCATTCCGGTTTCTCTTCCGCTAGACCAAAAAGAAACAAGGACTTAGGAGGAAAAAGAACAACTCTTAAAACTCAAACAAAAACACAAAGACAAACAAAACACAAGGAGGGACCCATTTTGACCAAAACAAAATGGGGTGGTTATGCAAGGCATAACACTACTCACAGTGGCATGATATGTGGAATAGGTGAAGGCTTGTTAGCTACTCCTACTCCTAGTACTGAAATTGGAAATGTGAATGTATAAATAAGATTTTGTAGATTTTGAAACAAAATGGGTATGACTGGTGCCTACTTCTATTGGGGTAATGGAATCAAGAGGTGAATGATATGTGACTAACTTAATGGGTGATCCCACAATAGTGGTTTACAATGTTTGGCCAAACTAGACAATGAAATCATTTTTTTTAACTAAATCTTCACTTTTGGGTACCTATAGCGGCTAAACCGTGAGGAAATTGAAGATGATGAAAATTAGAGTTTTGTGAAATTTTGTCTGTAGATTCTTAATATATTTTTGTCAAAATTTTGGAATCAGATTGCACTTTTTTCCATCTCCCTCAAAAACTAGTTTTTCGTAAAAACATTTTTAAAAAGTGACGCTCACCGTATAACACATAACCTTTTTCCATGAAGGATAAAATTCTAATTCTTTCAGATTTAGATTTGTAATATCTAGTGCTTCCACTTGGTTATAAAGTTAGTTTTATTGAATATTTTTTCTTTAATCAAGTTTCAAAGTCAAACCAACTACAATTCAGCATATAGCACCGTATAATGCAACATTTTGTGTCTATCGAAATTCTTTTCTTTTTTTGCTGGATCAAGGACTTCAATATCTAGTGCACTCATATTTTTCAATTTTTTTATAATCTGCTATTTTTCCACATGTGTAGAACACAGAGCTCGATTTTTAGTGAAAAACCTATGTTTAATAAAACTAAAAAACAAATACATATAAAACCAAAACATATTAAAATTATATTGGATAGCTCATTCTAAGGACTACCTGATTCCAGTTGGGCTTGTGAAGTCTCCACCATTTTCATCTTCAACCTGAGCTCCGAAGTGCAAAAAACTGATTTTTTTTGTCATAGAGAGCAGGAATTAGGGAAATGGGAGGTTCGCTCGAACCAGGGGAGTTCGAGTGAACCCCCAGGGGTTTGAGCGAACCTGGGTTTGCTCGAACCCAGCTTCGATCGAAATCCCCTTTCATAAGGGATTTTCATTTTCCTTTTTCTGGTGGATGGTCCATACCTTCATTAAATAGGTTCACTCGAACCCTGGTTCAAATGAACCCTTTTTTGGTTTTTTCGAACCAATGAGTTCGTTCAAACCCCCAAAATGAAATTTTTTGGCTGGGGGTCATTTTTTGCAAGTTTTCTTTCCTCATTTGAATTATAAACCACTTTTGTGGGTTTACCCTACTGGCCACAATTTGAATTGTTTGGCACTATTAGAAGTTTATGAATGGCATAAATGTGCAAGAATGTAACTATAAGACTCTTCTTATCGATCCAAATGATTCTTTCCAGGTTACTATGATCAACTAATAGGAAGTTTTAATCCTTTTGAAGGAACTGATTAGCTGGATCACACAAAAGCAACAAGTGTGCCCTGAAAAATCAAATATACTTCTAATTTGAATAACAAGATAGAATCAAACTAGAGATAGTATGATAATTTTAACAATTATAGGGCTCTTCTTATTGATCCAAATAATTATTTCAGATTACTATGACTTATTAAAAGGATTTTTAATTCTTTTGAAGAAACCAATTAATTAAAACCACACAAGAACAATAAATGTGCCTTGATAAACCGAGCTTGACAGACCAATTTAAATAATAAGAAAGCACCAAACTAGAGATAGCCAAATAATCGTATATTATCAACAAACAATTGACACTAGAATTTAGCCACCCAGTTAAAGCTTCAGGCCTTTACAAAAAGTTGTGTCATTTCTTAACTAAAATGCTAACAATTGTATTACACATAAACAATAAAAATGAGAAGTCCACAAATAATCTGTGGTCCACCATGATCCATTAATCTTCACCAGGTACACATGATCATTGAAGATCTATTCAAGGTCCATACTCATTTAATAAGGCATCAAATAATTGTGAGACTTTGATGTCCCCTGCTTCTCACTTTGTTTGAGTGATAAACAAATTAAATTTAGATAGGTGCTCCATGTATCCTATTTTTGCATATGTATCAACATTGCCAATAATATCTTTCATGGCGTATTCCAAATCAAAAATTTGTCCCAATTGTATATGTGTCTTCTCCATTGAACCCCTTCTTCAAAGAGGCATCAGTAAATGCTGAGCAATTTCATCCTTCCATACATCTTGGTCCTTCAACTCCCCTTCGTTGTTGAAGAAGTTTGGTTAATCCATAATCAAAGATTGGGTGAAATCACCAAGTTCTTGCATTAATATGGTGTGGAAATGATCGTTCAATTTCATCAATTCTGGGTACTCCTGAAACACATGTTCACCAATATTCCCTCTGGATTTATTTGTTCCTTTATCTCTTTCATCTTGTTGTGTAATCTATCATGTTCCTGGTAGGTCATGAATGTCTTGTTGTGGATAACCCAAACCTTATTAGTTTTCTTGAACATTTTGTCAAATATCTTACATACCAATTCTGAGGCCATTTCAAATTTGGTAGTCTTTAATTAATTTTTAATTCCTCATGTTTTTGCTGAGTTATTTCATACTTTTGTTTCCACTATGTGGTTTCATATATAGCTTCAAGTACCTTTCTTTCATAGTCTACCAATGGAGAATAAAGGCCAGAGGAAGAAGACAACTTATCTCTGTATTTAATCACCTCTTTGTTTTAATATCTCATTTTTAGAAGCAAGCCCCTTGTTATCTCTTATCAATTTTTCTATCTAAACTTTGGTAAATTTAGCAACATTGATATTTAACTCAACTATCTCAATTGGATCTACATCTCGCACTTGTTGCACTAAAAGATGGCCAGATACTTGATTGGGATTATCAATAAGTGCAGGCCTCTTCCCTGGTGGGTGTAAATCCCAAATCTATAAAGTAGCATTATTTGGATTATACCCTAAGCTAGTATAAATCTTGTCACTAGCTTCATTTGTCAAGTGTAAGGTTTTATTTTCCCTTCTCATGAAACTATCAAAGACTATCGTTGAACTGATATCCCATCCTAGGAGAAGCATAACCCTGACCTCTTGTAATAGCTCTAATTCTCTTTCAAGGGTAATATTTTTTATTTCACCATCAACCTCTTCTTGTAAATCCTTCAAGGCATCAACTCCTTGCTCAAGATTAATTTCTTTCATTCTTTCTCCTATTATTTTTCATTTGTATTCATATATAAATGACTTAAACTTTGAGGCTTGAACAAATGTATCATCTAAGATGAACTCTTGACTTGCACAATGTTTTACATCATCAAATAGTTTATCTGAGGCTTCAAATGAGACTATACTCCTTTTTGGTGGTAATTCATATTGTGGGATGGTAGGAGCAATTATTTGTGTGACCTCATCCTCCTCTTCAATGTCATCTTCAATTGTAATAGGAGTGTCAACTGAGAAGCTAACATCCTGAGTGAGTTGTTGGTATGTGCAGGATCATGATGGGCCAAAAAGTGGTGATATGATGGGTATGTGTAGGGTGTGGCTGACGACTTTTTTTTTTACCCAAAATTGATGAAAGAAAAAAGGTTTTTAAAGGATATTCTCAACTTTCCAACAATATAAATTATTCTTTACTTTGAATTTGATGAATAATTATTATTCATTTTCTATTTGAATTGCGACTAAAGTCCTGATTGATAGGCTGATTGAAAAATGTCTATAGCTTTCAAATGGTATCACATTTTTTGAATCAAAAATGCATCACATTCTATTCTTCACATACTATAAGATTTAAAAAAAATGAATTTCATGAAGTTTTGACCAAGTTAAGGTGGTTAGACATCCGAGTTTTATATTTTTAAAAATTTGTAATAAAAAATTTATAATTAATTATTTACTTGGAAAAAATTACAAAAAAATATGCATCACATTCAGACATAGCCATCTACTTATATCTAAAATCTTATAAAAAAATATTATCATTTTATTGTGTGGTTAGGGTATGAGAAACCTACTTCTTATTTTTTCCCTGGAATTTAAGTACTATTGCATTGAAATTTCAAATTTTCACCAAATAGATTTTTTTAAAAATAAACATAGTAGTTTAGAAACTACATTCAATTTGCTACAGATTCCATTCTTACATATTTTTGAAATAATATAGATAACTTATTCAATTTTTTATGTCAAGTTGCCTAACTCTAATTTTTTTGAATTTTTCGCCACTTAAGGGCTTGGTGATCCTACAAATACCCTTGTGGTGATAAATGACTTAAGGGCAATTTTTTCTCAGCTTATTTCCTAGAACAAGCACCTCTTCTTTTCTTGAAAGCTACGATGGGTACATCCTTGGTCAATTCTTCTTCGTGTAGGATCAATTGCTCAACTATTTCCATAGGGTCTTGTATTTCATGAAAGGCTTATGCATATAGTGGATTATTGCTTTTCTTCCATACCTCTGCCATCATTACCCTGTTATATGTAACCTTTCTTAACATTGCCTGAGATTCATCACAGTTTTTTATCACATCATCTACAAAAAGTTCATGCTCATATCTTTTTAACTTTTGTGTCATTTTGGCACTATGAATGAAGTGTTCAAGATTGAAATTTTCCCTTTTATTTCCTTGTGGCATGCCATAGTAGGGTATGTGCAAGATCATGATGGGCCAAAAAGTGGCAATATGATGGGTATTTGTAGGGTATGTGGTTGACAACTTTTTTTTTACCCAAAATTGATGAAATGAAAAGGGTTTTTAAAGGAGATTCTCAACTTTCCACCAATATAAATTATGCTTTACTTTGAGTTTAATAAATAATTATTATTCATTTTCTATTTGAATTATGACTAAAGTCCCGATTGATAGGCTAATTGAAAAATATCTACAACTTTCAAAATATCACATTTTTTGAATTTGAAACATGCATCACATTCTATGCTTTGCATACTATAGGATTAAAAAAAAAGAAAAAATGAATTTCATGAAGTTTTGACCAAGTTAAGGTGGTCAGACATACAAGTTTTTATATTTTTGGAAAGTTGTAATAAAAATTCATAATTAATTATTTACTTGGAAAAAAATTACAAAAAAATATCCATCACATCTAGACATGAGTCCTCTACTTATGTGTAAAATCTTATAAAAAAATATTATCATTTTATTGTGGTTAGGGTGGTCAGACAAACACCTACTTATTATTTTTTCCCTGGAATTTAAGTACTACTGCATTGAAATTTCAAATTTTCACCAAATAGATTTCTTTTTTAAAAAATAAACCTAGTAGTTTATAAACTACATTCAATTTGCTATAGATTCTATTCTTACATATTTTTGAAATAATATAGATAACTTATTCAAATTTTTATGTCAAGTTGCCTAACTCTAATTTTTCTAAATTTTTTGCCACTTAAGGGCCTATTCTTTCCATGATGATCCTGCACATACCCAATAGTCTATCTTGCTAGCAATAGAATAATAACCCTTTTCAGAAACAATGGTAAAATCACCAAAACATAAAGTTGAAGGTATGAGAGATTGCTTTTCGTAGCTCTTAAGATGCATATAATCTGAATAAGACAACTGCCTTACTATCTTCAAATATGCAATCCTATTAGGAACTGTTCTAGGCAGAAGGAATGGAGTTGCCTCAAATCCATACGTGCTCTGATCACAGTGCAATCCTCATAGGTGTACCAATCTCCCCACTTTTGGTTCACCTTTCCTATTAGGTTTTTCTCTTTAGGTCTAAGAAATATTTGTATCTCAAGGGACAAATTATAATCACAATGATGACCAAATAGTTTGTATAAGGGCTTCAAAAAAGTGTTTTTCAAAATACAAATAATGAGACCTTCTGCATCTACTATCCCAAATTGAATTCCACATTTGTACTGGCCTTATGTTCTCATCTTCATCCAAATCCTTAATTCTCAATTCATCTCCCCATATCCCCATGGGTTGTCCTTCATACAAGATCATGTGCATAAGCAAAGAATATTGTCTAAAATTAATTGCAAATCACTATTGTTCTTTATGGAAGCAAGTGATGTGTTTATAACCTCTGCTAGGTACTCTACATAGTTGAAAGGTCTGGCATCTTGGTTTTGAATATTTGCAACCAAAATTATAGGGGTTGTAGACACTAAAAATTGTCCTAGGCCTACGACCCTTAATTTCTTCATATTTTGTCCATCTTCATTTCTCATAATTAAATAATGTTAGTTATTTATTTATTTTCTAAAGTCATATGTCCTCTATTAAATAAATAACTTTAATTAATTAATTAATTAATTCTTATCTTTATTCTTCCTCGATTAATTATAGAAATATTATTTATTTAACTACGTCGCTAATTAAATCTATCTTCTTTCTAAAATTAAATGAACTATTATTTAATTAATTCCTATGACACTTTCTACTATAATTAAATAATCACTTTAATTATTTAATTATTCCTTAACTTTTCCTCTTTAATATTAAATAAATCTTTATTTATTTAATGTGATCAAACATCTTGAGTTTTGAATTAAATAAACATTTAATGCAAAAGGATTTATCTGTATCATATTTCTCTATAATTAGATAATCTCTTTGTTATCTAATTAATCATTTATCACTTAATTCTAGATAAAATTTGATCATTTAGTTATCTGGTGAGATAATATCTGGTTTTCTATAACAAACAAGATTTCTGTGTAGATCAGTCTATTATCTGGACAAGATCAGATTTGATTTTCTCTAACAGAATATTTTCTCTATGTCAATCTTATCTCCTACATGCAATCTTTATCCTTCAGTGTCTCAACTAATTTCCACCAATGATTAAATTACTATTTAATTTAATCTCCACCATTCATTCTTTATCACTTACACTAATTCAACCCTAACCCTATTGCATGCCACATCTTTTAATCTTAATCATCGATTAATTATCTTTTAATTTGAGCCTGTCATTCGAAAATAATATTTTTTTATAAATTGGATTTACCTCTACCATTTTTACTCCTCCCGAAATATGATGGGTTTTGGAAGCAACTTTAGAAATCTTCAATTTTTTGCTATAATCATAGTCATGAGGCCATATTTGCATACTTAAGCAAAATCTGAGGGAAAGTACTATTCAATAGAGAAATGTAGAAGGGTAATGGAGGTGAATCATGTAATTGCATGTGTGTTTGGTGAGATCTTTCATTTATGCATGTTTTATCTTCCATTGTTCTTCATTATTAGTTTGGGTTTAGTTTGATTTACACTTTGTATTGCTAGTCCTAGAATTTTCCCTGTGCTACAGGGGCTATAGCCATTTCAGTACGAACATCAATTCCCAATACTTAACGAACTGAATAATATGTATATTGATAATATTCTTCAAATAAATCAATAGAAAAATGAGGTTGCTCATTACTAGAGAATCTTTTGAGCTGGTCCCTTGTGTCCTAGGGTCTATGTAAAGGAAATTTCCATCTTTTGTATCTCCTGTCCATGGTACAAAATTCTTCCAAAAGATCTCTAATTTTTAGTGGCATTTTTATAGATGTATCCAACTAGAAGACCATAGCAATGTATCTCTAGTGATTGGAAGAAAGTGTGACCCATCATGTGAATGAATTGTTCTCATTTTAGGGTTATACATTTTAGCCAAAACCTTGATTAATTCTATGTTGATAAACACATTCAGTATGACAAGCTTTCCTAGATTCATGCTCCATGGGTTTGATACATGCTTATGCCTGTACTTCTTTCTATAATGGTATATGAATATGTCATACCCTCATTGTGGAGCCCATACATCTCCTAAATTCTTGTGTTTATCCTCAAACTTCTCAGCTGAGGGGTTTAAATGGGCTGTTCATCTAGATTTTGGTACAAAATCGAGACATTACTCAATTAAATCTTGGTTTAATGATCTTGTTTCTATTTTTTGTCTCTTTGAGTTGGGTTTCTTTGAAGTTCTTTCCATTTTTAAAAACCTAGCTCTACTGCAATTCAATTAACTTTGATAAATTCTTCAGCTGAGTCTTGAGTACTTACTTGAACCAGCACGCCACCTTCTTCTGAGCTTCCCACTATCGCTTGATCCCGCATCCTCAACTTTCCACTTCAATTCATCAATACTTCAAGATCTTACAAGCAAGATATAATTAAGATTTGACATACTTCTATTGATTTTGGTTCATAGATGTCACTCGCGGCAACTTGATAATCAATGATGACATTAATATCAGTTGTCTCTTAGAAAGCTTCACCATTCATGTCAACTGGTTGAGAAGTACTTTTTTCCTTTTTGATGAGACTTTAGTTATACCTTCGTTGATATCTTGTTCTACCATTAACATGCTTGTGCCCTTGTTTCCTTTTTCAGAATTTCAAAGAGACAAGTGATTACTTCTCTTCAATATCATATGGTCTTTCCAAAAAAATTATCCTAGATTTTACTGCTTTTCTTTTATTCTTCCTTTCTTGGTTATCAGAGTTTCAAAGAGACTTGCAACTATCTCCCTTCTCTTATGTTTATCAGAGTTTCAGAGAGACCTTTATTTATGTTTCCTTGATATGAGCTTCTTTCCTCAATGCTTCCTAATTTTATCCTTTATTTCAGACTTTCGAAGAGACATGCCATTGCTTCTCAATATCATGTAGTCTCCTCAAAAGCATTCCCTCAGTGATACTTTGTCGCGTTCTTTGTATCTCTTATCTTGTTTTCAAAATGATCAAAGAGACTTTTATCAATGTTCTCTCGATATAATCTTATCTCCTCAATATCTTGTTCTTGACTGTTATCATAGTGTCGAAGAGAATTTTACATTTCTCAACCTGATAATTCAATGTCTCTTCAAAATTTTCACTATGTCCGCCAAGTCTTGGATTCGCCAGTTGTCCATTATTTATTATATAACAACCTATTATGTTTGAGAGATTTTTTTTGTTTCTTGGATGCCAAAATCATTTAACATTTTTAAGATATCACCATTTCTTCAGTGTCTTGTCTTGAATTTTGGCTCATTAGATAGACAAACTATATTTTCCCTCTGAAACACTTAAGTGTCTTCAAACTATTCCTTTTCGGGCTAACAGAGAGACTTCAAAATCTGTCACTTCAAAGTGTGGTGATCTCCTTGATATTCTATGTTGGCTTATTTTATCAGCTTATCGGAGAGACTACAGTGTAGTTCTCCCCGAAATGGCATTGTTTCATCGAAATGTGTTTTTGGTAATAGGCTTAAGGGGATGTATGTGTGAAGGCAACAACTATGGAGAAGGTGATTTTTAATAATATTTTTGGTGGAACATATTTAAGGAAATTATAATTATGATACTTTTAAGCTTCTTAGGAAAAATGATGGTTTTGGGGGATGATGTACATGGTGTAAAATAAAATGGTCATAATGAGGTGGCGAGGACTAGTGAAAATTTATGGCTAAATTTTGGTTTTGATAGGCTTTTTAGGCCACCAATACCTACCATACATCCATTTTCCTTCACATTCAAATACCATTGAGTCCTAATTAAAATGAGTGAGTTGTTTCAATAGATGTGTTTATTTTGTTTCTTGTATTGAGCAAGAGTGAAGCTTGACCACATGTTTATTTATATTTACATTCAACAAGAACATAGCCCCAATTGAAATGAGTGGGTTATTTGGGCCAATAAAGCCTAAACATTTGTCCATTTTCCTTTATGGATTGAATTAAAATGTTACACATCAAAAACTGAGAAAAATTCTTAGGTCACTAAAACCTAACCGTGTTTGTATTTTCCTTTATATTCAACAAGAATAGAGCTTGATTAAACAAGTGCATTGGGAAGAATGAAGCTCAATTGTTTGTTTATTTATCTTTAAATTAAACAAAAGTGTAGCCCCAATTAAATGAGTGGGTTGTTTGGGTCGTCTAACCATGTGTTTATTTGCCTCCATGGATTGACAAAAATATTATGCATTAAAATAAATAATATTTTTAGGTCACCAAAATATAAACATGTGTTTTTTGAAATCATCTTTACATTTAATAAGAATAGAGCCTTGATTACGCCGAGTGGCATTCTATTAGTCACAGCAGGAGATCAAAATACCTGAGTACATAAAAAAGAAAGGAAAACGTAACTGACAAGAATACCATGCATCACTCAAATGCCTGCCTATGGAAGTGGATGCCTTCAATGCATTTATCATAGTGGGTTGTTATTAGATTTGACAAAATTGGAGAGCAATTACAAGTAACAAATGGAAATTATGAAATAAGAAAAGAGCCATGAAACAATGAACTTATATAAATCTTAGAAGACACATATCATCGGTTTGAAACGGGATTGACATCCGGTGAAATTGACATATGCGAGTAAAATGATTTATTTGTGGGTGTGTTTGAATTCCCTTGCAACGTTTTTTGTCTATGGGAGCATTTCATCTCATCATTTGGAGTACTGATATTTGTATAATTCTCCAGTTTGGTGATATTTTGTAGTGGTAGAATACTTGAGATTGTGAATTGCTATGGGAATCGGTATCACATATTATCTAGTACAAGAAATGCTTTTGTAACCTATTCTTTTGAGAATTCATAATGGCTGGAAATTTTCTTACTTTGATTTAACATAGATCTATGTTGTTAGAATTAAATCTTTTTGTGATTCAACATTTTAAATTCTTGGACGATTCATACCCAGATATCAAATTGTGTTTTTGTAGTAGAATATTTATTCTGCTTTAGAACTTCAAGTTTTTTTTTTAAGTCAGCTTAAATTGTTGTGCTTCTAGCATCAAATTCTTTGCAAAGCTATTTTATTGCTTCCACTGACTACAATGAACAAAATTTAATTACTGAATCATGCTCAAAATCAAGTTTTTCGCATAATCCAATGACCAAAATTTAGTAAAAAATTATTCAACTTTGAACTTAGTTTGATTTTATAGCAGGAAGATATAGAGAGGGCACTATGCTACCTACACAAATTTCATTTGGACAAATCAATCAACAATTTCATTATTAATTAAAGGTAATTGTTTCTTCCTAATTTCTAGAGCTCAAACCCAGTGATTTTATTGTTTGTATTGCTGGCTAGAGTGTTTTCTTCTTAGCAGTAAATGCATTCAGTCTCACATTCTTCTACCTTAAGATTAATGGCATTTAATTTGTAGCTGGATTTTTTAAGAAAGCTTAAAGATCAAACCCAATTCACAGATTCAAAATAAATCCAATCCAAACTTGTTGAGGTGAAGCCTCATATAGGTCATTAAATACACACACCAACTCAAGGCTATGTAACCAATTAAATTCAATAATAAAAAATTGATATAAAAAAAGAAGAATGTAATTACCAACAATGCATGCATTGGTGACAAGAATAATGTTGACTTCTCTTTTGTGCTATTTGTCCTTGATGTCAAAACTGATTGGTTCTTGGCATTGGCATTGGCATATTCATTGTGGTTTGGCATTGGCATATTCTTTGGTGTATTTGGTTGTTAATGTTCTAGTATTTGGAATATTCATTGGAATATTCAGTGATTAATATATGGACAATGATTTGATGGTTTATCTTCTGTTTTATGGTACTAATTGTTGGATTCATGTGCAGAGGATATACATTTATTCAATGGAGTTGTTCTTTCATACAGGTTGTTTGGCATGTCAAACTTTAGTCGTTACATAAGCATTGTTAAGGTATATACAGGTGATAGCAATAAAGGTTTTTTGGTAAGTTTCAGTTTTCATGAAGACTTGTATTGCACATTCACTTTATTCAAATTTTAAATGCTTGTTTTACATGGTTGTATCATTGGCATACAAGTTTTATTTTGGCACTCACAAGTGCTAGAAATAGGTTTATATGAAGTGAATAATTCTGGGTGATATGTTTTCCATTCCTCTTCAAAGTAATTTTTTTTTTGATGGTTTAGTTGGAAACATTCATTTTTCAAGGGGCAATCAAATATAGTAAAGTGGTTTGTATTTGTTATAGCAATTATATGCTATATTCGGTGGCATAAAGCTAAAGCCATATATGGATTTGTCTTGAGTAATCAGGTTATTTACATAATGTTCATTCATCGGCCTTTTGTTAATGTTTAAAATGAAAGCCATTTAAATGGCTATTGGCTATCATACTGTTGGGTCACATTGTTGGCTTCACCTTACATTACACCGAGCATACCATATTATATCGGGCTTACCATGTTATTATTTCTATCGACCTCATTGTATTATACAAGGCAGTTGACTTTAATTCAAATGGCAATGAAATAACATTTGTCATTAGGTTTTTTTCAACAACCATCATTGATGTTTGGTTAATAATGTTGTCAATTCTTTGGCAGCGTATGATTAAAGGGTATTATTGATGTTTGATTAAATTCATCTCAGACTTCAAATTTTATCAAATGATGAAAAGGTATTGTAAAGTCTTGGTTCAGAAGAAAGTTAAGGCATTCATTATGTTGTTTTTGGTTTTTATCTAAAGACACTTCCCAATGCTACCATGGAGAATGTGTAGTTACAATACTATATAGCTGGTTTTCAAGCTTATCTGTGTGCTGAAAGTTTGATGATTTGCATAATGAGACCATTATGGAGTTTTCACAGCCAGCTAGTAATGTTTTGGCCACCATGATGTAAGGAAAGCTAAGGTACGAAAATAACTCTCCTAACGTCAAAACCTCAGGGAAGAATGCAGAGACCCTTTTAAATTTTACAATTACAGTCTAATTAAGATGCACTTGAAAGAGTTAATAGAAACAGAGAATTAGACAAACACATATGAACACCAGATTTACGTGGGAAAACCCTTACGGGAGAAAAACCCACCACACCAAGAGAAGTCACTTTGTATTACAGTAAAAAGATTACATACAAAGATCAGACTTATCTTTCTGATGTCAGTTTACAGCAGCATTCACAATGACCAACCTTGTACATGAAACATTCAAGTTACAACCTTCTCAAAATAGAATTCACACTGATACACATCGAACAATTCATCTACAGTTCATTCAATAACTGAACCATTCATCATCTACAACTACAGAGTAAATCCATGATGCCCCTGTCTATCGAACTTCCTCTCAGTAATGGCCACAATAGTCCAACTGCTACCAATTCCCATTCGGCTTCTCTAATTGGTTGAATACAAGCCACATAGGGTAGTCTTCACTCGGTCAAAGCGATCAACCTATGTTGGCATGTCAGTGAGACACTAACCGTGTCTCCCCAATGCCACAAGATTAACATTCAATATCGCCAAGAGCCTTCACTATCGGCAAGATGTTACATCGAGTCCAAAAAGCTATCGCTCAAACATCGCTATGTTGCCAAGACCTCATACCGAAGTTCATCACTTATATCACTATCGCCAGGACTTATCGCTATAGGTGAAACATCATACTGAAGCTTCAAAGTCACATAGACAATAGAATTCCCATCGACAAGACTATTGTCCTTCGCTAAGAGATCATACTGAGTCATTAGTGTTATACCAAAACATTCATCAGTCGGCAAGACATACCACTATTGCTAAGAAGTCATACTGAGACCTTTGTGCTACTCCGAGTGCATACCATCGGTGAGACACACCAACTGTCGCCAAGAGTTCTTCCCGAGTGTTCAAGTCACCCTGATGAATTCAAATGAATAAGTACTTGTCGGCAAGACTTCCCTTGTCAGTATGAAACATACCGAATGACCAAGTCTCTCCCTGAAACTGCTTGTTGCCCAGAGTCTCCCCAATATCCGATAAGAGTGGCCTATCAACCAGAGATCTCCACTCGATAGAAGGTTATACCAAATACAACAGGTCACAGCGATAGTTTCATTCGGTAAGACTGAAACAAGGTCATAGCAACCAAAAATTTTCAACAAGATTTCAACTGCTAGTTGGCTAGACACAACGAATGTCACACCGACTTTTCCCTTTCAGAAGTTTCAGCTTGTGAGATTGAGGCACATATTTCGAACAATCTCCCACTTGACGAAGATCACACAGGCACCTCCAGAGCACAACAAAATTATTGAGAATCATGGGCACTAAGGCCCATAGAATTGGCACACCACTTGAACTTGTCTATGCTCACTGGCTTCGTCAATGCATCGCAACATTCTCCAAAGTATCAACCTTTTCCAAAATGACCTTTCCATCCTCCACCATATCTCGTAAAAGTGGTATTGTACATCTATATGTTTCGTCCTGGCATGGAAAGTAGGATTCTTTGCTAGAAAAATTGCACTCTGACTATCACAAAAAATAGTTATTTGCCCTGCATCAAAACCAATGTTAGAACACAAACGTTTTAACCAAACTGCTTCTTTACAAGCATGTGTAGCTACCATGTGTTCAGCGTCTGTAGTGGACAAAGTGACTACAACCTACCGCTTACTCATCCAACTCACTGTAACACTATTCATCATGAAAATGTATCCACTGGTGGATCTGTTGTCAATGTCCCTTGCCCAATCAAAACTATAACTCTAATGTCGAGAGTCCTCCAGATTCAAATCTGCTCCATAGCCAAAGTATTCCGGCGTCCCTTCAAATATCTAAACACCTCTTCACAACATCCCAATGTGTTCTCCGTGATTAGCTATAAATCAAGAACTCCCATTGCTTGGGTACTCGCCTTGTACAAACCATTGGCCACATAAGATTTCCAAATCACACTAGCATAGGGCACACTCTGTGAGGGAGATTTTGGACAGTCTTCATGATAGCTTTTGTTCCTAAAAATTAGAAATAAATGAATTGCTTGGCAGCTATTCATAAATCTCTAGAATGGGGCCTTCCGATATACTTATTTTGATCGAGCCAAAAGTCATTCTTCCTATCCCTGGTTATTTCCATTCGCAGAATATACCTTGCTGCACCAAGATCTTTCATTTTGAACTTTACAGATAACTAAGACTTAAGATCAGAAATCATTAGCTTACTATTGCCTATGAACAACATATCATCAACATAGAGAGCAATAATAAGAACTCGATCACTTTTAGCTTTATAATACACACAATGATTTAGATTCTTGATCTTACAAATCCCAAAGACAATACAAAAGTATCAAACCTCCGGCACACATCCTGTGTGATTGCTTAACCCATACAAAGACTTTTTCAACTTGAACCAATTTTTCTTTACCTTTCTAACAAAGTGCTCAGTTAGGACATATAGATTTCTTCTTCTTCAAGATCACCATGAAGAAACGTTGTCTCACATCCATCCTGCCGATCTCTAAGTCACACGCTGTTGCAAGTGACAAAAGAAATTAGATAGATATTAGCTAGCTATAGAGTAAATATTTCCCATAATCAATTCCCCACTGGAATAACCCTTGCAACTAACCTCACCTTGTACTTTTCCACACTGCCATCCAGACCTACTTTCTTCTTAAATACCCATTTGCAGCCCACATCTTTTCTGCCTTCAAGCAAGGGCACCAAACTCTAGGTATCATTCTTTTCTAATGATGCCATTTCTTCTTTCAGTATTTCCAACCAAGAGTCTAAATCAAACATTTTAAATGCCTCTTTTACGCCCTAGGCTCATCAAGGTTAGAAATCAAAGCATAGGCACAAGTAGAATTCATCAAAGAGAACCCATAACGGCCGTGCTGTTTTCTCTCATGGGTTGACCTCATCAATGGTGTTGAGGTTGTTCTCTTCTCCAACTCCTGCATCCACTTTGAGCTTCTCGCCTCTGGTGTACATTTCAGAGCTAATTCCTCTTCTTCAGAGTCGAGGAATTACAACTACATCCTTAGTAAGTCGACTTTGTCTCCGATCGATCCAAGGAAGAAGATCAGCTCATGAAAGATAACACTTCTATTGTATAGAACCTCTTCGATCAAGATTCCAAAGTCAGATCTTATGCTAAAGACTATAGCCATTAAATACATTTGATAGCCTTTTCTCCAACCTATTTTCTCATTTGGCACATATGCGATGTCTCAAATTAAAGACACGAATATGTCTTAGAGAGGGATTCCTTCCAGACCATGCTTCCAAAGGCATCTTCTCAACAAGAGCAGAGTTAGGAGAATGATTTACCAAGTAACATGCTGTAGATACTGCTTCAACCTAGAACTTCTCCTCCAAGCCAAGACTACTCAACATACTGTGCTCTCCATCGTCCTATTGAACCTTTCTACAACCTCCATTTGGTTGTGGAGTATAAGGTGTGCTCATGTCTTTTTAATCCCATGGTCTTATAGTACTTCAAATCATCAGAAAATTCAAGATTATCATTCCAAACATTTGATTTTCCAAATTTAATTTCTACAAGGTTCTTAAATTATCAAATTGATTGAACACTTCTCGATTTACTTTTAGAAAATAACAAATGCCTTCTCGAATAATCATCAATAAATCCATACATAGTACCTTGACTTAGACAAAGAAGAACACGCATCGGACGTAAATACATTAGAATGAATATAATCTATAAAACTTAAGATTTATGAGGACAAGAATAAAAAGAAACATGTTGCTTTCCATATATACAATGCCCATGTAATTCAAATTGTTACAATCATCAAACCCTCAACTAGGTTTTTATTCTTCAAGGTTTTTAAACCTTTCTCCAATGTGGCCCAGCTTATGATGCCGTGAGTTTGTCTTTTCTATCGAAGTTTAATTCCATATTTACAGAAGTTAGAACATTTCCTTTTCCTATGAGTAGTCAGACTTTACAGACATTGTTATATTGAACAACATAGGCATCCGCCTTAAGGTACCAGCTGTGAGCACCCCTTTACAGCACCATTGAGCCTCTAGTCATCTGCAGCTATTTCTAGAGAACGGAATTGCACCCAATATCATTCATTATCGACAGACAACAAATTTTGAGCTTGTAAATTCGTATATGCATAACATCCTTGATTCCTCTCCACTCTTCCATCAAGGAAATTGACTGACTCTTCCACGCCAACAACTTCCAAAGTTGAATCACTTTCAAGCACACCTTTCCACCATTGTATTCTTCATAATTTCGTGAAACCGCCTTTATGAGAGATGTCATGTGGAAAGATTCTCTAGAATCTATCAGCCAAAAATCATTTGATGCCTATGTAGCCAAGGCTGCAATGAAGGTGTCTACATCACTCTAAGAAGAATCATTGTCAAAAGAATTCTTCTTCTTTTTCTCCTCCTTACAATCCTTTTAGACATGACCAAAGCTGCTCACACCCAGCACTTCACCTTGACCCCTGCCAAGAGACTTTTGATCTCTAATTTTGATTTAGATTTCTGTCCTTCTTCTTGCCTTTCTCTTTCGGTCTTCCTCTAATAGCAAGAGCTTCCTTCGCCATCTCAGAAGATTTCCTTCTCATCTCTTCTGACAGCAAAGATGCAACAACATCTTCCATCTTGAAATTTGATGTTGTACTCCCAATAGCCATCACCAGATGATCCCAAGAATCTTGCAAAGAACACAACAGTAGCATATAGTGATCCTCTTCTTCAGTCTTCACACCAATAGATGTCAATTAAGCAATCAACATATTAATGTGTTCAAATGATCAGCTATAGACCTCCTTCCTACCTCAAAGGAATAACTTCTTCCTGTGAATAGTTTATTCACCAAGGACCTCCCCCTCGATAAATAGAGCCACTCTTCCATACAGCAAGATATGCCTTTTCTTCATGCATATCTGTAAGAACGAATCACAAAATGGCCTTATATCGCCTTTATTTTCAATATTTGCAAGGTCCCAATCTTCTTGCTTCATGCCTGTGAGGTTTTTAGCTCTAGAGAACAACACATATCACAATCCACTGAGGGTCCCACGGTGAGTTTCCACAACTCAAAATTGTTGCCATTGAATTTCTCTATTTCAATCTTTCCTGACGTGCTAGCCATCTCAATCTACAATTTGAATTAACAAACTTCTACAAGACTCCCACTGAATAGAATTGACACAAAAAACCCAACGTGCCCACAAGGATAACACAACTGGCCGGGCTCTGATACCACTTGTAAGGAAAGATAAGGTGCGGAAACAACTCTCCTAACGTCAAAACCTCAGGGAAGAATGTAGAGACCCTTTTAAATTTACAATTACAGTCTAATTAAGATGCACTTGAAAGAGTTAATAGAAACAGAGAATTAGACAAACACATATGAACACCAGATTTACGTGGGAAAACCCTTACGGGAGAAAAACCCACCACACCAAGAGAAGTCACTTTGTATTACAGTAAAATGATTACATACAAAGATCAGACTTATCTTTCTGATGTCAGTTTACAACAACATTCACAATGACCAATCTTGTACATGAAACATTCAAGTTACAACCTTCTCAGAATAGAATTCACACTGATACACATTGAACAATTCATCTACAGTTCATTCAACAACTGAACCATTCATCATCTACAACTACAGAGTAAATCCATGATGCCCTTGTCTGTTGAACTTCCTCTCAGTAATGATCACAACAATCCAACTGCTACCAGTTCCCATTTGGCTTCTTTGATTGGTCGAATACAAGCCACATAGGATAGTCTTCACTCGGTCAAAGCGATCAACCTGTGTTGGCATGTCAGTGAGACACTAACCGTGTCTCCTCGATGCCACAAGATCAACATTCGATATCGCCAACAACCTTCACTATCGGCAAGATGTTACATCAAGTCCAGAAAGCTATCGCTCAGACATCCTCGTGTCGCCAAGACCTCATAGCGAAGTTCATCACTTGGATTGCTATTGCCAAGACTTATCGCTATCGGTGAAACATCATACCAAAGCTTCAAAGTCACATAGACTATAATAGAATTCCCATCAGCAAGACTATCTTCCTTCGCTGAGAGATCATGCTGAGTCATTAGTGTTATACCGAAACATTCATTAGTCGGCAAGACAGACCACTATCGCTGAGATGTCACACCGAGACCTTTGTGCTACTCTGAGTGTATACCATTGGTGAGACACACCAACTGTCACTAAGAGTTCTTCCTGAGTGTTTAAGTCACCCCGATGACTTCAAATGAATACTTGTCGGCAAGACTTCCCTTGTCGGTATGAGACATACCGAACGATCAAGTCTCTCCCCGAAACCGCTTGTCACCCAGAGTCTCCCCAATATCCGATAAGAGTGGCCTGTCGGCTAGAGATCTCCACTCGGTAGAAGGTTATACCGAATACAACATGTCACATTGATAGTATCATTCGGTAAGACTGAAACAAGGTCACAACAACCAGAATTGTTCAACAAGATTTCAACTGCTAGTCGGCCAGACACAACAAATGTCACACCGACTTTTCCCTTTCAGAGGTTTCAGGCTGTGAGATTGAGGCACATATTTCCAACACATGATAGGTATTTGGTTTTTAATCTAAAATATTTTGTGTTGATTTATAAGACAACTCATTTGTGGATTAATATTTAATGAAAAAATGATTTCAGTTGCTTAACCCGAGTTGATACTCAAGGGTTTTTCATTTTAGTGGCATTCATCGAATTTCCTTGGTTATTCTTTCAAACCCATTATGGGTATCATGATTTAACTACATTATTTTTTTTCAGTTTAACAAAACCCTAGTTAATGTGGATATGGGTTTTTACAAAGGAAAACTGTTTTATGTTCATTGTATAAATATATGGCTCAAATCCATGACTGTGTGATGAGAAGTTATGAGACCAAACATAGTATTGTTGAAAAATGTATGAGGGTTTATTACAGTGATATTCTTTTGTATTTGAAAAAGGTGAAAAGAGGATATATATTGTTTATGTCTCTAGTTGTAATACAAAGATTACATAGAGATTTTCAGTGAGGGTATTTGTACTATCATATGCTAATACATTTTGTAGTGAGCATTATTGAAAATATCTTTTTGTATCTTGTTGAGATTTTTTGACTGCATTTGAATAGTTTATGCAATTATAAGGTCTTAATAGGTTGCATTATCATGAGATTTTGATTCAAAAGAAGTTGGTGCTTCTAACTTGAAGTGGGTGCTTCAGTTTACTATTGGAGTTGGTTCTCCACATTATTACTGAGTTGGTGCTCTAAAAATATTGTAAACAGTTTGGAATTAAGCCTGCAAGGAATTTTGGAGTGGTTTTTCTACCCCAAGAGGGTTTTCCACTCATCAAATTTATGTGTCTCTCTTTTGTGTTGTTTGTGCCTATTCTACATAATCTTTCTTTCAGTCTTTTGTGAAAGTTGTTCATGCAATGCTCTGATACTTTTCAACAATTTCAAGTTATCTTTAATCAAAGTTCATTTGGTCATGTTCAATGTGTGAATGTTAAATTCTGCCATAAGTGTGGTATCTTGTGCAAAAGAAAGCATTAAAAATTGTTCATTCAACATTATATGAACAATGTACATAATGCTTTGATATGTGTTGTTATATTTGATTAAGTCATTAATACAATCATTCAAAATTTAGTGTTTACATTGCATATATAAGGTCAAATTGTTTGTTCAAGATCAAAAATTAAATCTCCATTTCAAGTCATAAAAAGTTTTAAATATATTTCTCTGATTCAGCCCTCCCCTCTCGGAGTAATTCAACTTCCAACAAATAAATCATGATTTAGTCTTTTGTTATTTATAGGCAGATGAAAGAGAAATAGGGTATTCTTTTAATTTTGCATGCACAACCTCCACTCTGTAATGGTTGCAACAGACCCATTTCTTTTTTATATATTATTTGCACAACAATTATGATATTTTAAGAATATGCATAGAAAATTTACTAATAAATTTATTTTGTCAAATGCACCCCACCCCAATTATAGCAATTGTAACAACACAGCCAACCAATTATCATCTATTTGTTTGCATGCATAATTTTTTTTTTATTATCATTTAGACCTGCTTAGGATTCAAATTTCTACAATTGCAAGGTTGTTGAAAGTTTTCAGAGCGAAAATATATCGAATTCCCACGTAGAAACATTGTTGAAGCTGGTGATAGACCTCACAAAGCAGATTGATGGACAACATGCATCAACAACAAAGCAGATTAATGCACAAGAGGCATCAAATCTCATTGTTTTATTGTTTTATCTTTTTATTTTATTGTTTAATAATCTTCCTTTTAGTAAATGTGCACATAAATCTTTCACAAAATGCAAACAAGATGAGCTTTGTTGCAAGGAACATCATCATCGAATAAAAGATTCAAAGGCGACAACTTCAACAATAAGGCTCAGGCATTGATTGAACTGTAAAATAAACTAGGGTAAGTAAGTAAGCTTTTCATTTGAGATAAAATAGATTTTATAGGTAAATCTATTTATTTTGGGTGTGCCCAAATATCATTACTCTAATTTTCTCACATAATGGTTTTCTTTATTTGCTCAAAGACATGAAGATTGAAGATAGTTTATTTTCATTTATTCATTCATTGTTTTTATTAAAAGGTTTGCAACTATGGGTTTCTTTTGATTAAGTATGTCAGGAATATGCAATCCTCCTCCAACAAGTAATGATTTCATGTGCCATTATTGTTGAAATGAACAATATTAAGAAAATTATAGTTTGTTATTGTTACCACTATTTGGGGTCAAAATACTCAAATCATTTATTACCATTATAATCACAAGAGCCCATTATTCTCCTTACAAATGTATGTGATTATGTACGTACAAATTTAAGGATGAAGGGCTACTAAAAAGGGCACTTGATCTCTTCTCGGATGGGTGGGACAATGATCACTACATCTTTAAAATGTTTGGGAAAAGTGTGATGTAGACGTGTGTGTATCACCATTTGGTGAAGGAGAATCCAAAAATCTCAAAGGGCAACTTATAAATGAGCTTGAGTGAATTCTTTGGAGGGAGAGAGTATGGTGAAGAAGCTCGAGGGCTAGGGTTGGAGGCATTTGTGTGGGGTTCATCCAACAATTGTCGCTACAACAGAGGTAGTGGAAGGAAAATTATTAATGAGATTGATTGCTTGTATGCTACCATGGCTGGAGCAATTGTAGTGGAAAACACCATAGAATAAGAAACATCCATATTTTTAGGTCTCATGGAGCTCTTCAACATAGGTTGTTTTATCATTCTCGAAGTGGAGCTCTTCAACCCATGTTTTGTCATCCATATTTTGACTTCTTCTTATAAATAAATTAAACTATGAATAATTATGCATGTTTTGAGTTGTTCTTGTAAATAAATTAACCTACAAAGAAATATTCTAAATTTATTTCAGATAAAAGAAGTTTTTAAATTAGACTTTTTTTTTTTCTAAATTTACTAAAACATAGAAAAGCAAAAATTAAGTGCAAAAGAAATATTTTAAATTTACTATTTCATATAAAAGTAGTTTCAGAATTAAATATATAAAACAAGTTTCTAAATTTTAGAAAATTAAGTGCAAAAGAAATATTCTAAGTTTATTATTTCACATAAAAGTTTTTAAATTAGACTTAAACAAAAGTTTCTAGGGTTTAGAAAATCAAGTGCAAGAAAAATATATTCTAAATTTTAAATAAATTAACCTACTAAGAAATATTCTAAATTTATTTCATATAAAAGAAGTTTTTAAATTAGACTTAATTTTTTTTCTACATTTACTAAAACATAGAAACGCAGAAAATTAAGTGTAAAATAAATATCTTAAATTTACTATTTCATATAAAAGTAGTTTTAAAATTAAATATATAATTTATTTTTCTAAATTTTAGAAAATTAAGTGCAAAAGAAATATTCTAAGCTTATTATTTCATGTAAAAGAAGTTTTTAAATTTGACTTAACAAAAAGTTTCTAAATCTTAGAAAATCAAGTGTAAGAAAAAAATATTCTAAATTTACTATTTCATATAAAAGTAGTTTTTAAATTAAGTTTCTAAATTAGACATAAAAAAAAGTTTCAAAATTTTAGAAAATTAAGAGTGAAAGAAATATTTTAAATTTATTTGTTTAGAATAAATTTAAAATACATTTTTTGCTTTCTAATAAATCAAACAAATTTGATGAAACAAAAAATCAAAATCAAAGAGATTTCATAAAATAAAAAAAATCAAAGATATTTCATGAAACAAAAAATTAAAGAGATTTGATGAAAAAAAAAATCAAAACAAAGAGATTTGATGAAACAAAAAAATCAAAACAAAGAGATTTGATGAAACAAAAAAAATCAAAACAAAGAGATTTGATGAAACAAAAAAATCAAAATCAAAGAGATCTATGAAACAAAAAAAAAATCAAAATCAAAATATATTTGATGAAACAACAAAAAAATCAAATCAAAGAGATTTGATGAAACAAAAAAAAAAATTAAAGATATTTGATCACAAAAAGAAATCAAAGATAAATCACAAAGATTTGAAAATATTTAGTATAAATAAATTAAAAAATCAAATAAATAAATCAAAGGTTAAAAAAATAAGTTAGGTTCAAGTATAGGGTTTCAACTAGGATTCAATTAGTGTTATGACTAAGTTTAAAAAGTGTTATTGTTGAATTAGAGTTTAACTATGATAAGTCTTATTAAGGTTCAATTAGGATTAGTATTGGGGTTTGGGTGCAATTAGAGTTGAATTAGGGTTGCAACTAGGATTCAATTAGGGTTATAACTAGGGTTATAAAGTGTTATTGTTCCATTAGAGTTTAACTATGGTAAGTTTTAGGATTCAATTATGGTTAGGGTTCAATTAAGGTTAGGGTTCAAATAGGGTTAGGATTAGTGTTAGTGTTAGGGTTCAATCAAGATTAGAGTTAGGGTAAGGGTTAGGACTAGGATTAGTCTTAAGTTTAGGGTTCAATTAGGGTAGGATTATATTATAAATCTTGGGGTTAGGGTTACGGTTGGGTTTCAAATAGGGTTATGATTAAGGTTAGCTGTAAGATTCATATTTGATGTCATATTTGTTGATATGAACAATATTGAGAAAAATGTCGAGAGATATAAGTAGGGTTTAATTAGTGTAAGGTTAGTGTTAGGGTTATGATCAAGGTTAGGTGTAAGATTCATATTTTGATGCCATATTTTTTGATATGAATAATTTCGAGAAAAACACAAAGATATAAATAGGGTTCAATTAGTGTAAGGTTAGTGTTAGGGTTATGATCAAGGTTAGGTGTAAAATTCATAGTTGATGTCATATTTGTTGATATGAACAATATTGAGAAAAATGTTGAGAGATATAAATAGGGTTCAATTAGTGTCTCCATTCATGTCCACCATGCAATGTTCTTCAATGAATCCAACAAAATTAAGATTATTAGTGTAAGATTCAATTAGGGTTAGGATTCAATTAGAATTAAATTTAAGTTAGGATTACAGTTAGGGTTCAATTAGTATAAGGTTAGTGTTAGGGATGGGATCCAATTATGGTTAGGATTAAAATAGTCTTTACAATTAGGGTTAGAGTTCAATTAGGGTACATTTTAATTCTAATTATGGATATTACATTCAATTAGGGTTAGTATTGGGGTTCAATTATGGATCTATTTGGTTAGGGATTAATAAGGGCTAGGTTTATGGTTGAGATTCATTCAAGGTTAAGGTACAACTAGGGTTAATATTTAATTAGGGCTAATGTACAATAGCATGCAATTAGGGTTAGGGTGAGGTTTCTATGATAAAGCTTGGGGTTAGGGTTAGGGTTATAGTTACTGTTGAAATAGGGTTAATGTTAGGGTTAAGATTAGGGTTAGTGTTAGGGTTAAGATTAAATTAATGTAAGGGTTAATGTTGGGGTTAAGATTAAATTAGTGAAAATTTAGGGTTAGAGTTCAATTAGGCTTAGGGTTAGGGTTCAATTAAGGTTAGAATTTAATTAGGACTATGGTTAGAGTCTAAGTAGGGTTAGGGCTACAGTTAGGGCTAGGGTTAGGCTATAATGAGGGATAAAGACCAATTAGGTTTAGGGTTAGAGTATAATTATGTTAGAATTTAAGTAAGATTAGGTTACATTAGTGTTCAAATAGGTTAACCATCAATTAAAATTAGGATTAGCATTAGAGTTCAATTTGGGTTAGAGTTAGGATTATGTTTACAATACAATTAGGCTTACAATTCAATCTAGGTTAAATTAGGGTTAGGGTACAAACAAGGTTAGGATTTAATTAGGGTTCCTGTAAATTAGTGTTCAATTAGGGTTAGGCATCAATTAGGGCTAAGCTGAGGGTTCAATTAGTGTTATGATTTTATGATAAAGCTTGGGGTTAGGGTTAAAATTGGGGTTCAAATAGGCTTATAATTAGAATTATGTTTAGTATTCAATTAAAGGGTTAGGATTGGGGATTAATTAGGGCTAGGACTCAATTAGAGTTAGGGTTATACTTAGGATTCAATCAACATAAGGGTTAGTGTTAGGGTTAGGATTAAAATTGTGTTCAAAGTTACAATTACAATTCAATTAGGATTAGGGACAAGGTTAAGGTTAAATTATGGTTAGAGTTTAGCTAAGAATATTTTTAGAGTCTAAGCTTAACCCTAACCCTAAAATCTAAGCATAACCCTAATGCCAATATTAATGTTAACCCCAAACTTAATCCTAATTTTTATCTCTAACCCTAACCTTGAATTTAACCATACATTTCATCTTAATAAAATTATTCCCAACCTTAATCCTTATTTTTTGAACCTAACCATGTTTGACCCCTAGCTATAACTTATATTAAATTTTTTATATTAAATATACTTAAATATTATTATTTATCTAATAATATAATAAAATAATATAGTATAATTATATATTAATTCATGATATGTGTTGGACCGCAACTGCTACTAACATATATATCTTAAATTTAAAATATATCGATATAGGCGTAATTTATATTTCTTATCCATGTGCCATCCACCAAAGAGCGCTTGGAGTGCGTTCCATAGAGCTCGGAGTGCATGTAAACCGTCCCCTGTCAGTATCTTTGAGAGGAGATTTGCGCAAATATATTCGGTAAAGCTTTTTAACGACCCCCTATTGTCAAACAAAGCTTTATGTTGGTGGGCCCACCCACGTCCTATCCGCGTAATGTTGAGATTTATTTCACCGACTATGAAAGCCACGCGTCAGTCGTACATGGATCCGACGGCACCAGTAAGCCGCGTCGTAAGCGCGTCGTTCGCGAAATCCTATAAATTCGCGTTCGCTCTCAACCATTTTAAATCCAACTTCCTCAGCTGCTCAAAACTTTTTTGACTCTTGAGATTCCTGTAGTTTCCTTTGGTAGTTTTGTATTTCCTGTCAAGTCTTTTTCCTTGCAATGGCCGAGGAAAATGCACCAGAGCATCAAGATCGCGGGTTGTTCGGCTTGTTTGGGAAGAAGAAAGAAGAGGAGACACATCAGCAGCATGCCAGTGCTGTGGATCAGCACGGACAGGGACACGTGGCGGGTGTAGCTCCGCATAAGCAGGGCCACGTAGGCGAGGCTCACCCTACGCCTGTGTCTCGTGGCCACGTGGATGAGGGCAAGTTCCATGGCGAAGGTGAGAAGAAGAAACACGAAGGGGGGCACACGGTTAAGCTGCATCGCACCAACAGCTCTTCTTCCAGCTCTGTAAGTTTTTGAGATAGGTTTACTTGATCTATTTGAATGTATTTTTCATGCTTTCTGTCACCTCTATTAGCTTGTAGGTGTATGAATTATGGAGCTTTTGTGAATTAGGGTATATCCATTCTCTCAAATTTGTCTGAGATGTTATGATCTAATTTTTCAAGTTGTAAGGTTTTTGTGTTCTATAAGCCTTTGATTTTCGATATGTTTTTGGAAGCACCTTTAAATTTTACAAACAGATCAGGATTACTTGAATTTTTATTAATTTTATCTTTTACTTTTTAAAACAAATTTGGCTGTATATGTACTTAGTAAGCCATGATCCTTCATCCTGTGGTATAACAGATTAACTTTTTCAACAAACAAAGGTTTACCTGACTCAATTTTTCAAAATTGTACATTCTATGTGCATTCTATTTCATATTTACTTTCATTAATTAAATCTGTTTTATTTTGCTTCGTTTGGATCTGATGAAATGAATGTGTTTACAGTCTAGCGATGAAGAAGATGAGAATGGGGAGAAGAAGAAGAAAAAGAAGGGTGGATTGAAAGACAAGATAAAGCTTCCCGGACGACCTAAAAAGAAAGAGGAAGATTACGGTCATGGCAAGGCTGAAGAACAGGGCGAAAAGAAGGGCTTGATGGATAAGATTAAGGAGAAGCTTCCTGGACACCACAAAGAGGAAGAAAAACGGCATTGAAAAGCAACTGGATTTTTGGCTGGTTTTATCTTATCTTAAGTTGTGTGTAGCTACGCGAGTTTTTGGTTTGGAGCATACTGTGGATTGTCTGTATGGTGTGTTTACCTTCTATATGTAATAAGAATGCAATGGTTGATGTGCTTTCCTAATTGCAATGTTTTGTTGAGGAATTGGGAAGTGTGCAGGGTTTTTATACCTGCAGTCTACTTTCTGCCCACTGTATATGCAGGGTTTCATCACATAATCATTATACAAAAAAAAGTTAAACTAGTAGCATAATAAAAGGCATTTATATTTAATGATAATAATCAACTTAATTTTGAGCAACTGAAATAAAAAGCTTTGTAAAATAATGGTGGTCTTAAAGGAGACGGGGAATGAATTTTCTTAGGGGAATTCATATTTATTAGAGCATTTCAGAGTCAGAAAAATGCTGAAAAATGCTTTCTCTTTTTTCCATTTTAATTCTATTTTCTTTATAGTTGAGGTATATTTCCATAAAGTATTGTTATCTTTGTGTTTGCTAAGCGTGGTGGTTTGTTTGAGGATAAATATTTTAAAAATTTTGCATGTCTCATGTTTAATTTCTTCGATGCAATGTATTTTATTATTTTGGAGAAAAGTGTATACTCTGTATATATTAATTAATTAAATTTTTTATTTTATTTTCAATTAAATTAATAAATTGAAGCAGTCAAGGTAGGAGGATCCAATTAAGGATAGTACAATCTTGCAGCCTAAATTACTAGCTCCATGATCACACAAATATGCAACAGAAATCCAACAATTAATCCACAGAAATAAATGACATTCATTCCAATTAAGGACAGTCCAACCTTGTAGCCTAAATTACTAACTCCATGATCATGTAGATGTGAAACAAAAATCCAACATTTAATCCACAGAAAGATCACAAACAAAGCTTATTCCACATTATATTAAATCTCAAAAAACATTACATATGCCTCTCGAGCTTAACAAATTGTAGACTGCAATCCAGGGATTACAAATGACTTCTTTTCCTACTCCACACTATCGAGCACCTTGTCAATCTATCTCACTTCTTTCTGTCACAACAAATCCTCTTGCTTCTACTTATATCATCCACAAATCATTTAACTCTCAACATGTCGGCCCAATTACAATGACTAGTAAAATAATGTGCTAACTTAGATAAGTTGGCCACAAACAATAACAACTTACCTTGTGAATCAATCAAGGTCAGCCACAACAAAGCTGGGACCCAAAACAACATCCTCAATCATGAAAAAACCTTCTAGATTATTCCTCGAAGATCCACAACATGCTACAATGCCCTGTTGTCCAAGAACATGGAAATCATAAACTCTCAAAAGAAAATCACCAATCGTGGGAACACAGATCATTGTGGACCAACAACACACAATCTCAAAACATCCGTGAGCCACATGAATCACCATAGAAACATTTGGAACAACTCCACATACTGGAATCGCAACATCTTCCCTCAGGAACACCAACTGGAATAATTGAACAACTGTCAGCACACAAATCTTCACAACTTGATCAATCCTTCATGCAGATCTTTGAAACTTAACATGGTTAAACTAGACATACTCGACAACAAACCTTTTAATCCAAAACCTCTAGCAATCGAGTACAATAATCCAATACTCTACAACTTTGCAACTCAACTGCCTCAATTTTCTAAGGACTTCTAGATGCCCCTACATCATAAATATTGTCATAGATACATCTTGATGTTTGAGTAGAGTCACAATCAAGTGCCACATATGTTTAGAGGGTTAGGTTAGGTTAATTATTTCCATTTAGATAGGCTTAAAATTTGGTTTCTTATTTACTAAGAGAGTTTTCTTTGTAGTTTAATAAAAAAAGATCAATTTATAATTAAAGAATTCTTTATTTTATTAATAAATAAAGAGTTAATTAACTATTTATTTTTAAATTAATTTATGTGATTAAATGATGAGTAAAAGATATTTTAAATTTGGTAAATAGTTGGAAGTATTCTCAATTTTATGTTTTAATTTTTTTTATAAAAATAATAAATTTAGGACATTAGAAGTTGAGCTTGTTTTAAAAAAAAGGTTGTGTCAAAATAGATTTCTTTGGAATTTTCAATATAAAATTTGGAGTTCATTGACTTATGAGATAAGCTTGGGTCTACCACAATTTAAAGCATGTTTAAGTGAAGATAATAGAGCTAAAATAGATTGACTTGAGATTTGGATGCCACATTGTGTTTGGTTTTAGCTCATGGTTTCATAATTATCATTTAATAACTGTACATATTATTTTTCATATTTATTTGTTGATTGAGATGGAGGTTTCATTATGAGTTTTGTAGGTACTATTATGTTGTTATAATTAATTCTCTTGTTCTTTGTTGGTAATAATCTTGTAAACACATCTCTTTGCAAATGTATTGAAACCATTTGATTATTAAATAACACATTGAGCTACTTTTGGAAGGGGAATTTTTTCTTCAAAAGGTTTTCTCCAAATGAATCACTAAGATATGGTATATTGTTTTTGTGCTTATTTCCTTGTAACTATGATTTTTTCACATATCTTCCCTTGTAGAGTAGTGTAGGAAGTACATTTCACACCTTTTCTTCCTCTCATTTGATACAAATCTTGATGATCTCAAATAGTAGGTTTTAAGGCCAAAGTTTCTTATTTTAACTTTAGTTTGAGTGACCACTTGTGTAAAAGGATATTTTGTTGTAGAAAAAAGGAAAGCACATCAAGAATATAGAAAAAAGGCTCATCAACATGAACTTTGAGGTGTGCAAGTTCTAATTGGAGGATATACTTGTAGACAGATTTATGGGTTGCTATAGCTAGGACCAAACCCACCATATTGCTACAAGATAACTAAGATTTATTAGAAAAAAATGAAAAGGGCCACATTAGGCTCTACTTGGAAGATTTTATTTTATTGACTATATACATGAAGAAGCCACCACACAAGAAGTCTTTAAAAGAAGTTGGGAGACTTGTACTAGGTTGAATCATTGATTAACAATGGATCATGGCGGCTTTGTGGTTGAGCATTTGAATGTGTTCAATATGAATGTGACTAAGTTGCACATTATTGGAGTGAAAATGGAGGGTTTGGATGACACTACTATGTCCTTTTCCAAACTAGTGGGATTAATTGATGATGACAATTGAGAGCACTTCCTTGAAATTGAAAATGGATGAGGTAGTGGTTACTTTATTAGGATATGTAGTGAAAATATTTATAATTTATTAAAGTGGCCCTATTTTTCGTAGAATATTAAAGGAGAAAGGTAAGTGTTGGAACTTAAGACCAAGCACTTCTATAGAGGTTGTAAAGAGGAGGAAAAATATGAAAAATGATTAGAATGACAAGATTAAAAAAAATATTCTTAAGATGATGTAGACGTCTTTGTTATGACCTTAGAAACTCATGTATCAGGTGCATGTTTGATAGATTCTAGAGCTTCCTTATGTTGCAAAATGTGTGTTGTACACCTTGCATAATATATATAATAATGCTAATGATGTAAAAATAAATCTTAATTTTTTATATATCATAGGGATGCATGTGTCACATGGGTTAGACATTCTTGGGGAGATTTTTTATGTTCTATGAGATATTGTGATAAATATTAAATATGAGTCACATTGGAAAAATATTTAATATTAGGAAAACCTAAAATCAAATAGTTAATACTAGGTCATGGTTTAGTGAGTTCATGTTCTTGAGGTACAATGTTTATGTAATAGTATATAGTGATTTTATGCAAGCTTCTATCTATAAAAGAAAGTACACGAGTTGTTAAAGTTGACTTGCATAACCTTTGGCTTGTTGGATAAGTTTAGATTGAGCATCTCTTATAATTTGCATATGTGAGTATAAAAAAAATGGATTGGTATGTTGGGTACATGATTCTGATTTTCTTATTCATATGGAAAAGTGCAACTAGGGTTCTTAATGCTCCAAAACTTACAGGGAGATTGTACAAGTGTATTATAATCTTGTTTCTTGAGATAATACATTGAGTCATGTGTTTAATTTTGAGGTTGGTATTTTTCATTGGGAAGGATTTTCCAAGGTACATCTATGCTAATTGTGGTATCTTTGTTATTATTATTTTATATTGTGGGTTTTAAATACTTATTTTGCATATGTTATTGCTTAAAGTTTTCTTTCATTTGATATTAGAATTTTCTTGTAAAGTTATTAGAGAAGACATCTTCCTAGTTGTTAACCACTTGGTGTAAGTGGATTTTGCACATAGTTGAATTCATGGTATTGCAAGAAAAGAATGAAGCATTTTGAGGTTTTAGATTTCTTTGTAGATTTGGAGTTTTTTAATAATTTGGAAAATGGATATTTGTGGGTTCTCTTTATGTAAAAGTTATGGAGGAATTTTTTTGAAGATAGTCCCCTAGGATAAAATAGACCCCATCATTGAGTTCAAAAGGATCAAAAACCTGTAGATCCATATAAAAATTAATGCGATTTGGAGATAGAAAAAATAGTTATTTTTTGGAGGCATGGAGGAATCTTGATTATTAGATTTTTTAAATATATATGGATCCATAAATTCATACAAATTTCTATATCATGAGAATTTTCTATAGAATATGCACCAAATTGTGTCACACCTTATGTCATTAATATAGTTTGTAGAAATAAAAAATAAACCATGATTTATTGGAGTACCAATGGCTAGTGTTAGGCAACTCAACCTCAATGTAACTTCTTTTTCAATAGCCCTTAATCAATGGATAATGGGTGGTTCTAATCAATTTTTGGGATTGGATTATTCACCTAGATATGTCACCAATCAAGTGGATCCACTTGTGTAGTTCACTCTAGAATCTACTATCACTAGTGTTGGTGGAGCCACCAACACCTACTATCAATTTGCCACTACCATTGATCCACCACTAGCAGTATCACCTGGACCTGCAAACCAAGCACCACCCAAATAGTGCAAAGATAGTTTTTATTATCCCTAAAGGAGATTTTTTTCTTAAGGGAGAATAACTTTCATCAACATCATTTTTTTAACTTATTATAATAAAAAACTTATTTGTGACATGTTACTAAGTTTTTCATTATCCTTGGAAAATATTCCTATTTTGAATTTTGGTTGAGATATGGGTCGACGGTGTTTTGAGTGAGTAGTATAACTTGGGTGGTGTTTTGTGAGGTTACTCTAACTTTCCCCTTGCCTACCATGTAATCTTTCCTTATTTTGAACACACTAGTGATATCTTGTCCAATTATATGAATTTTTGTAGCTACCGCATTGGTTTATTCTGAGGTTGAGTCAGTATGGGTGGTGTTTTTCTAAATTCATCAAACTCTCCCATTTACTGCCCAGAGAGATAGTCAACTTGTCAATGATTATTACAAGGTGAGCAGTGTTTTACAACTGAGGATGAATGCTAGTGATGATTTGTAAGGTTATGCATGAACTCTCCACTTCTCCACCCGTATAGCCATTTCCTTTCCAAATTTTTTAAACGTGGTTGTGATGGAGGGGTGATGTGAAAGTTGAAACATGTCTACATGATGAGTGGATGTCATTTAATGCTCATCTACTTGCACATTTTTCGTAGGACATAAAGGAAATTCACACTAGGAGACATGACAAAGAGAGCACAAAAAAGTAGATTTATGCCCTCAAAATGTAGGGTCGTTATGAGGTATTTGCATCCTTACCTTTTGCCTTTTGAACTTATAGTTTTTTTTTTTTTTCCTTGCATTTCAAATTTCTTGGTGGAAACCCATTTAAACCCTAGTAGTCTAGACATGGTGAGAATTAAGTGTCGATGTTATGAGTACATCTCAGGGTTGACGTGTGACATGCCTGAATAGGAGACACCAAACTTGGGCAGGTGAATATGAACATAATTAAAGAAAAAATCAATGCACCCAATCCACCACCCATATCACAGAAGGTAGTAAAAAGTGGATTGGTGGAAGCAACTACATTTCCCATAGTCATCCAATGCCCGAAGCTAATTCTTGAATGCATAAGGCATTATAATACTCATAACCAAGAAATTAGAACTGAAGATAATAGCTTGGTGGTCAAAATCCAAAGAGCCACTTTTTCCTTGTGCTTGAAAATTCCTAAAAAGGAGTCATAGTCAACCCTAGATTTTACTAGTGCTCAGGTTGAGTTCTGACTCAAAAGGGGTACTACCAAAATATAATGACAAAGAATTGGTTTGGCAAAGCCTAAGCGAGGAAAATCTCAATTTCCTTGAAACTTACACAAGAACCATTTTGTGGATGAGATATCTGATATAGTTATACATTGTTACACAAAGTGAGGGGAAATGAAGATGCCCATGGTTTTCAGGAATGGATCTACGTTTTTGTCTAGATTATACTTGATGGGAGCTAGTTTCTAAATTGGGTGACACTTCTCAGTGGCAGGTTATATAGTTTTCAAGCTTTTTTACTTCACTACCAATATGATATTTTACATGTATTCCTATTTAATTTATGCCATTGCAAGTACTAGAACATGGCTTGGCTTGAGGCCAAGTGATTGTCCTTGTGACTAGGTACCAATTTTTGAGTACCTTGATAAGTTGCAATTGAAAAAGAGCTTCCTTCGCCACAAGAGAATATCAAATACTTTCACTATGAGGGTGGCCAAAGAATTGCAAGGAAAAATTGAGGGGTATGTCTAGGATCATGATGGGCCAAAAAGTGGCAATATGATGGGTGTGTGTAGGGTATATGGCTGACGACATTTTTTTTACCCAAAATTGATGAAATGAAAAGGATTTTTAAAGGAGATTCTTAGCTTTCCACCAATATAAATTATACTTTACTTTGAATTTAATAAATAATTATTATTAATTTTCTATTTGAATTATGACTAAAGTTCTGATCGATAGGATGATTGAAAAACATCTATAGTTTTCAAACGGTATCACATTTTTTTAATTTGAAACATGCGTCACATTCTGTGCTTCATATACTATAGGATTAAAAAAAGAAAAAATGAATTTCATGTTGTTTTGACCAAGATAAGGTGGTCAGACATACGAGTTTTTAATATTTTTTAAAATTTGTAATAAAAAAATTATAATTAATTATTTACTTGGAAAAAATTACAAAAAATATGCATCACATTGGGACATGAGTCCTCTACTTATATCTAAAATATTATTAAATTTTTTATCATTTTATTATGGTTAGGGTGGTTAGATAGACACCTACTTTTTATTTTTTCCCTAAAATTTAAGTACTATGCATTGAAATTTCAAATTTTCACCAAATAGATTTTTTAAATTTTAAATAAACCTAGTAGTTTAGAAACTACATTCAATTTTCTACAGATTGTATTCTTACATATTTTTTAAATAATATAGATAACTTATTCAAATTTTTATGTCAAGTTTCCTAACTCTGTTTTTTTTGAATTTTTTACCACTTAAGGGCCTACTTTTTCCATGATGATCCTACACATACCTTGAGATGCAACTTTTTCCTGAAGTCATGCAGTTTGTTAATTTCTATGGCAGCCATTTTATACAATTTTAAAGGTTATTCTATATTAGGGTTGGTGGTTTCACTAGTTTTCCCATCAAACTCCCAAGCCACCCAAAAGATAAATACGTGATGATCGAGGTTTGCAAACAGTTGGCAGATGTCAACAAGAGGTGTCAAGAGTGAAGAAGAGTGACAATGCATTTTCTAGTTTGTTTCAATCCCTTCACTTGTGAATCCATGTCAGATGCCTTGAATATAGAGAGAAATATCCAAGTATAATTTACAAACCAATGATGAATGTTTTCCTTTTGACCTCAAAGATTATGTGAAGGATAATTTGAAACTAGGACCTAGTTTCTTTCATCTACCCACCCTGGAGGATTATTAGGCATGATTTGATGAATTCAATGTGAGAAGAAGGAATTGGATGAGATTGTCTTTAAGACAAATAGTTATCTATAATTTAGATTGGGATGTACAAGGAATTGAAGATGACGAGTATGATCTAGTACATCCAATCTTTTTTGAATTTATAGTAAACTGACCCATCCCTATTATGGATTGGAGTAATAAGGAAAAAGAAACAATTGAAGTAAGGACTATAGATGTTCTGGAAAGGACTTGGGAGTGGCTCACTAAAAATAAAATAAAACAATCCCACCCCCAAACTAGATCATAGAACACTCAACCTGCAATCTAGGTAGTAGTCAACCTTCTGTGACTGCAAAAATCTCTAGGGCTCCTTCACATTGAGTGCCATCTGGAACTCAAGGTGATAATGATGAAGAGCCTCCTAATAGAAATGTGTTTCAAGAAACTTTTGGAGAAGGAATCCTTGATTTACCCCATTTGGATAAGGATAAAGGGGGAAAAGAACAAGAAGATGACTTAGGTAACATTGATATTTGTTCTTCCTCTTCATGTCTCATTGGTCATAACCTATCAAGGAGGTAAATGAACCTCCAAAATAGATATATTGTCCACTTCCATCATAGGATATCCAAACAAATAATCCTCTTGCAAATAGAACACTATTTGATTCCTCTAGCTCCAAAGTGACCAATGTCCTTGTTACCACTGTTTGTCTAGAGGATACTCTGTCAAGAAAGAGGAAGGTAATGCAATTGGATTTTCAAAAGTGAGATATGGTGGGAAAATTGCTTCAAAGGACCCCAAGGCCTAAGAAATTGAAAATCACTACTTGGCTAATCGATGATGTTAATGCAAGAAATCTATGTCTAGAAGTTGCACATCCCACTACACATAAGGAAGTTACTTAAGTGACTGTGAGTGACTTTGACATTGATAGAATTGATTTGGAACCTCCTACAAGGGATGGAGATATACACAACTTTCATGTGTATGTATCAAGAATAGTTGAGAATTCTAAGAAGGATAAATAAAGTAAAGATGAGATAAAGAAATTTTTGGATGTTGTCGTTGTTTTGTTGATATGTGGTTGTTGTTGATGTCAACACTGTTAGCATTTGGTGCATCAGAGGATGAATATGTCGAGGATATTGACAAAATTGTTAAAAGAAGTGTTCCAAGTTCTTTATGCAACTATGAAGGTCATGAAGGCGTCTTGTTCTATACGTTGTATATTAGTTTGTGTGGATTAAAGGGTTTTATATTGAGTATATCTAGTTCATCCACCAAAATTTTCAGAGGTTCATGTGAAGATATGATTGTGTTGTGAACAGTTGTGTTCTTACAGTATTTCTGTGGGTTCTGTCAGTGTTCCTAAGTGAATTTTATATGTTTCTAGTGTTGTGGATGTTTCTCTATTAGTTCTTGTTGTTTTTGGATGCCTCTAGATCATGATCTATCTTTGTGGTATGTCCACATTGATCGATGTCTTCGTGGTTGAAGATTTTTCCTCTGTATGTTCAATTTTTCATGTTCGTGGCTGACATGATGGTTGTAGTGTGTTGTGGATCTTTGAGGTGAAATTAATTGAAGTATTTTTGTGTTGGAGTTGTTAATTTTTGTCCCCACTATGTTGTGGCCAACCTTGGTGGATTCACATTGCAAATTTATTTGTAAATTTGGGCCAACTTTGAAAATATGTTTTATATTTTCTAGCCGACTAAGTTGTTGATGTAATCTCATGTTGTGGATATATAAGAGAAATTTTTTAAGTGAAATTAGTGTGTGAATAAGAGAGTATGTATGCTAGAGAAAGTGTAGATGTGTGAATTATGTTCCTATCATTTGATTGTAGAGTAGAGTGAGAAGAAGGTTGAGCGAAGAGTGAAGAAGGTTTTTTTGTGCTTAATTGAAACTGTAATCAGGCTTGTATAGAAGCTATTCTTTTAGTTCATACTCTATGGATCTAATCCATATTGTTGTGTATTATTGGGTAGTGAGCCATCTTGTAATTGAGTAGTGAACTCTAGGAAGTGTGCCTAAATGCATGTGCATTCCCATTATTCATGTACTTTTAACAAGGTATAATATTGTGGACTAACATCCACCATGGTTTTTCCCAGGCTAATAGGGTTTCCACATAAAAATCTTGGTGTTCTCTATGTTTCTGATCTATTGAATGTTCATGGTTTATTGTTCATTCATTAGATCTAAGATTAAGTTAAGTAAAGTTTGAAAAGTTTAAATATTTTGTGACAACTGATTCACCCCCTCCTCTCGCTTGTCTATCCTTGTTTTTCCCAAAATTATTGTTGGATGATATCATTATGTTTCTAATATGTGGTTTTCATTGATGTCAACACTATTAGCATTTGGTGCATCAAAGGCTGAATATGTCGAGGATATTGAGAAAATTGTTAAAAGAAGTGTTCCAGGTTCTCTGTGCAATTCTGAAGGTCATGAAGGTGTCTTGTTTTGTACATTGAAGATCAATTGGTGTGGATTAAAGGGTTTTTTTTTTTTTGAGTATATCTAGTTCATCCACCAAAAGTTTCAGAGGTCCATGTGAAGATTTGATCATGTTGTGAGCAGTTGTGTTCTAACAGTATTTTTGTGGGTTCTGTTAGTGTTCCTGAGTGAAGTTTATGTGTTTTTGGTGCTACAGATGTTTCTCTATTAGTTATTGTTGTTTTTGGATGCTTCTAGATCATTCTCTATCTTTGTGGTACATCCACATTGATTAGTGTCTTTGTGGTCAAAGATTTTTCCTCCATATGTTAAGTTTTTCATGTTCTTGGCTGATATGATGGTTGTAGCATGTTGTCGATATTCGAGGTGAAATTAATTGAAGTCTTTTTGTGTTGGAGTTGTTAATTTGGGTCCCCACTATGTTGTGGCTGACCTTGGTGGGTTTGAATTGAAAATTTATTTGTAAATTTGGGTTGATTTTGAAAATATGTTTTATATTTTCTAGCCAACTAAGTTGTTGATGTAATCTCATGTTGTGGATATATAAGAGCGATTTTTAAGGTGAAGTTAGTGTGTGCATAAGAGTGAATGTATGTCAGGAAAATTCTAGATGTGTGAATAGTGTTCCTATCTTTTGATTGTAGAGCAGAGTGAGAAGAAGGTTGAGCGAAGAGTGAAGAAGGTTTTTATGTGCTTAATTGGAACTATAATAAGGCTTGTGTAGAAGCTATTCTTTCAATTCATACTATGTGGATCTAATCCATATTGTTGTGTATTGTTGGGAAGTGAGCCCTCTTATAATTGAGTAATGAGCTCTAGTTAGTGTGCCTGAATGCATGTGCAATCCCATTATTCATATACTTTTAACAGGGTATAGTATTCTAGACTAACATCCACCATCATTTTTCCCCTAATAGGTTTTTCACATAAAAATCTTGGTGCTCTTTATGTTTTTGATGTGTTGACTATTCATGGTTTATTATTCATTCATCGGATATGAGATTAAGTTAAATACCGTTTGAAAAGTTTAAATATTTTGTGAAAAATGATTCACCCCCCCTCTCAGTTGTTTGTCCTTGTTTTTCCAACAATTATTGTTGGATGATGTGGTTGTATTGCTAATATGTTGTTTTCATTGATGTTAACACTATTAGTATTTGATGCATTAGAGGCTAAGTATGTCGAGGATATTGAGAAATTTGTTAAAAGAAGTGTACCAGGTTCTCTGTGCAACTATGAAGGTCATGACAACATCTTGTTCTATACGTTGAAGATTAGTTTGTGTGGATTAAAGGGTTTTACACTAAGTATATCTAGTTTATCCACCAGAAGTTTTAGAGGTCCGCGTGAAGATCTTATCAGAATGTGAATAGTTGTGTTTTGACAGTATTTTTGTGGGTTCTGTCAGTGTTCTTGAGTGAATTTTATGTGTTTCTGGTGTTGCGAATGTTTATTTGTTAGTTCTTGTTGTTTCTGGATGCTTCTAGATCATGCTTTATCTTTGTGGCATGCCCACATTGATCAGTGTGGTCGTAATCAAATATTTTTCCTTTGTATGTTCAAATTTTCATGTTCTTGGCCGACATGATGGTTGCAACATGTTGTGGATATTTGAGGTGAAATTAATTGAGGTATTTTTGTGTTGTTGTTAATTTGGGTCCCTACTATGTTGTGGTTGACCTTGGTGGATTCACATTGCAAATTTATTTGTAAATTTGGGTGAACTTTGAAAATATATTATATAGTTTCTAGCCGACTAAGTTGTTGATGTAATATCATGTTGCAGATATATAAGAGTGATTGTTTAAGCGAAGTTAGTGTGTGCATAAGAGTGAATGTATGCCAGAGAAAGTGCAGATGTGTGAATAGTGTTCCTATCATTCGATTGCAGAGCAGAGTGAGAAGAAGGTTGAGCGAAGAGTGAAGAAGGTTTTTTTTGTGCTTAATTGGAATTGTAATCAGGCTTGTGTAGAAGCTATTCTTTCAGTTCATACTATGTGGATCTAATCCATACTGTTGTGTGTTGTTGGGTAGTGATCCCTCTTGTAATTGAGTAGTGAGCTCTAGGTAGTGTTCCTAAATCCATGTGCATTCCTAGATTATTCATATAATTTTAATAGGGTATAATATTGTGGACTAACATCCACCATGGTTTTCCCCTGACAGGGTTTCCATGAATAAAATCTTGGTGTTCTCTATGTTTTTGATGTGTTGATTGTTCATGGTTTATTATTCATTCATTAGATTTGAGATTAAGTTAAATAAAGTTTGAAAAGTTTAAATATTCTGTTACTACTGATTTACCCCCCTCTCAATTGTTTGTCCTTGTTTTTCCAATAATCAATATCAAAGCTAGTTCCTCTAAAGAATTTAAAAAGATTTAGGTGATCCGTGATGGAATCATACAAGAAGGATAGTCCCAAATTTGATGGAACAAACTACTCATTGTGGAAAGCTAGAATGGAGTGTCAGTTGAAGTGTATTGGTGAAACTTTTAGGAAAATTACAAAGAACAAATATGTTATTCCTGTGAGTGGTCCTTACATTGCTGATGAGGTTAAAGAGGCTGAGAATAATGTTCAGACTATGGAGGCTTTGTTGAGTGCTCTAACGGATTCGAAAATGGAAAATGTGTTAGGTCTGAAGACAACTCATGAGATGTGGAAAAAGGTAGAAAATTTGTTTGAAGAAGATGTGCATCAAAAGATGGCCAAGCTACAGAGAACTTTGAAAGGAAAGTATGAAAATTTGAAGATGGCTGAAGATGAAAAAAATTCTTCTTTTATGTAGAAAGTAAATGAAATAGTGATGGGTATTAGATGTGTTGGTGGCATTCTAGAAGAGGAAGAAATTGTGGCTAAGGTGCTCAGATCATTGCCTACCTGCTACAAAGCAAAGGCTCATGCTATTGAAGAATTCAAATCATTGACGAATGTGACAAGGGATACACTAATTAGAAAACTTGTTGCCTTTGAGTTGAGTGAATTTGGTGATTTTGTTCCTAAGACTGAAACTACATTCAAGGCTATTGTATCCGAAAGAGACAAGCAAAGATATGATCTAGGAGAAAGCTCTAGAAAGATATCCAAATATAAGGAAGAGATGAAAAACTTGAAGATGAAGAGAGAGAAGTAGAAGATTTGGAAGCACTGATTGTAAAGACAAAAGGTATAGGACAAGGTAAGTATAATGGAAAGTTTCCTATCAAATGTTTTTCTTGTAGTAAAATAGGTCATTTTGCATCAAGATGTCCTAAAAGAGTCCCTCTATCTAAGCCTTACAAATCTATATTCCAAAATAAAAGTTACTTTTCTGAAGAAGGAGTGACTGATGATGAGTCCAATAAAGATAATGGAAATGAAGATGGTTGGGTCTTCATTGCTATCAAGGAAAATAGTCTTAAGGCTACTGAATCTACTAAAGTTGAGAAAGCTCTTTCAGCCTAAATTGAAGAAAAGGATGAGTGGGTCATTGATAGTGGATGCTCACATCATATGACTAGTGAAAAAATAAAATTTTTAAGTCTAGAGAAGTATGATGGTGGGGTTGTGAGATTTGGTGATAACAATGCTTGTGTGATTCATGGTAGAGGATCTATTTGTCTTGGTGGTAAGCATAACAATGATGGTGTTCTTTATGTTGAAGGCTTGAAGCACAATATATTAAGTGTTGGATGGATGGTTGAAAAGGGTTATGATCTCTAGTTCAAAGATAGAAGATGCAAGATATTTGGAAGCTCTAGAAATGTAACTGCTTCTGGTAAACAGAAAAAAGGTAATATTTTTCACTTGAGTGCTATGAGTGAAAGTTGTTTAATTTCTCAAGTAGATGAAAGTTGGTTATGGCATAGAAGGTTGTGTCATGTGAATTTTGATAACATAGTCAAAATAAGCTCCTCTCAAGCAGTAAGAGATCTACCTAAGCTGGTAAAGCCCACTAGCACAATTTGCAAGGAGTGTCAAATGGGAAAATAGACTAGAGTTTCTTTTCAAAGAAAAAAACATAATTCAAATGGATTACTAGAGCTTATTCTTACTGATCTATGTGATCCCTCTAGAGTCAAAAGTATTCATGGTGAAAGGTACTTTATGTTGATTATTGATGATTACTCTAGAATGATATGGGTTGCTTTCTTAAGAGAAAAATGTGAAGCATTAGAAAAGTTCAAAAGTTTCAAAGCCATGGTAGAGAATGAAAAAGGTCTAAAAATTAAATGCTTAAGGGACCAGATAGAGGTGGTGAGTTCACCTCTAGGGAGTTTAATTATTTCTATGATGAGCATGGAATCAGAAGATAGTTATCTGCACCTAGAACCCCTCAACATAATGGAGTTGTAGAAAGAAAGAACATAATAGTTCTGGATGCTACTAGAACAATGATGATTGAATCAAATGTGCCTCATATCTATTGGAGTGAAGTTGTAAGCACTATTGTGTATAGTTTGAACTGGGTAAATGTGAATGGTAATTTTGGTAAGACTCCTTTTGAGCTATGGTTTGGTTATAAACCTACTATTAAATACTTCAAGGTCTTTGGAAGAAAATGCTACATCAAGAGAGATGATGATATAGGAAATTTTGATGCAAGAAGCAATGAAGGAATATTTCTAGGTTACTCCACTAGAAGCAAGGCCTACTAGTGCTATAATAGAAGACCGCTGAATATGGTTGAGAGTGCAAATGTTAGAGTTGATGAAGATTTTGTTAAATCATCCAAATATTGCAGATATGATTTAGATGAAAATAATACAAACCAAGGGAAGAATGTTTAGACATAGAATCAACTTTAAATTGTGCCATATGTTATAGTGGTTCCAGTAAATCAAGTTAGTCAAGAAGCAGAGACAAGTGCAAGTGCAAAAGAAAGAGTAGAAGAATCAAAAGTTTGAGTATCCTAAAAATCCAAGGTATGTAAAGCTAAATCATTCTGATAATAAAATTATAGGAGACAAGAATAAAGGTGTGCAAACTAGAAGAAAGATTATAGAAGAGTATTGTCTGATTTCCAAGCTTGAGCCAAAAGATGTACATGAAGCTTGCAATGATGAACATTGGATGGAAGCTATGAAGGAAGAGTTAATGTAGATTGAAAAGAATAATACATATGGATACTTGTTCCTAGACCAAAAGACAAAAAATGTGATTGGTACTAAATGGGTCTTTTAGAATAAGCTAAATGAACAAGGTGAAGTCATCAAGAATAAAGAAAGATTGGTATGTAAAGGGTATTCTCAAATGGAAGGTATTGATTTTGAAGAAACCTTTGCTCCTATTGCTAGAATTGAAGCTATAAGGTTATTTCTCACTTATGCTCCATATAAGAACTACAAAGTCTATCAAATGGATCTGGAGTCTGCTTTTCTGAATGGTGAATTAGACAAAATTTACATTGAACAGTCAGATGGATTTCAATTGACTAATGAGGAAAACATGGTTTTTTGATTGAAGAAAGATCTATATGGACTCAAGCAAGCCCCCAGAGCCTCGTATGCTAGACTAGACAAATATTTACTAAAGCTTGGATTCAATAAAGGTACTGCTGACAACAAGTTGTATTTCAAATTGGATCATGACAAAGTTGATTATTGAAGTCTTTGTTGATGACATTATTTTTGGTGGAGATGATAACCTATGTATGAAGTTTACTGATGAAATGAAGAATGAATTTGAGATTAGTATGATTGGTGAGATGAAGTTCTTTTTGGGATTACAAGTTACTCGGTTAGACAAAGGGATCTTCATATCTCAATCCAAATATGTGAGAGATTTGTTGAAGAAGTTTGGTATGGAAGACTCAAAACCTGTTGGTACCCCCATGGTAACTGGATGTAAGTTGACATAGAATGATGATTCTCTGAAGGAAAATCAAAAAAGGTATTTGAAAGGAATGGTTGATTTTTGGCTTTGGTATCCGAAGGATGATGATCTTACATTAAATGCATATATTGATGTGCATTGGGCAGGAGATGTAGATGACAAGGAGAGTACTAGTGGTGGTGATTTCTTCCTAGGGAAGAAGTCGGTGTCATGGTTGAGTAAAAATAAAAATTCCATTTCTCTATCTACTGCTGAGGTAGAGTATATTGTTGTTGCAAACAACTGTACTCAAGTGATGTGGATGAAATAGATGTTGACAAATATCAGAGTAGTATATGATGAACCCATTTCCATATACTGTGATAACTCAAGCGCTATAAACATTTCAAAGAATCCAATGCTACACTCTAAGACCAAGCATATATCAATCAAGTTCCACTTTCTGAGGGAGAAAGTGAGTGAGAAAGAAGTTAGATTGGAGTATGTGCCTACTAAAGAGCAGGTTGGAGAAATTTTCACTGAGCCATTTCCGAAGGATACTTTTGAGTATCTCAGAGGGATGCTAGGGGTAATTACTCCTCTTGATATGAACTAGGATACATTAATTTTCATCAATCCATGCATTTCATGATCATATTCTAATCGAGATTGATGTTTTTGTGGATGTTAACACTTAGGGGGAGTAGTCAGATGTGTAGATATGTGGTTCAAATCGTGTATGTGGAAAGATAATGCTTATCTTTGCCATTGATGTCAAAGGGGGAGAAGTGTAATGTGAAAAACTATTGCTTAAATATGGAGAAGTTTATGCAGAAGAGGTCAAGGAATAACAGTCATGAGCAAGTGTTGATTATTGATGAGGGCGTAGCTTGAGACATAGAAAATAACCAAAAAACAAGAGAACAATTTTATTATTAAGAAAATTGAGCTTCTTACATGCAGAGGATCTCAAATCCCCAAGTTCTACAACACATGCAAGTTACAGAAAGCTATAGAATAACCCTTTCACAATATGCGAGCTTGTCCCCAAAAAGCTACCCAAAAATTAGAAACCCACCCATAAATAGAGCTCCTCTTTAGTTTGGAGCCAAAACAACATTCAAATTTGAGTTTAGGCGGTTTGGAACCAAAAATTACAACTTGAAGTTCAAATTTCAAAAGAACATTTGCAATTGTATCTTCTAGAAAGTGCGCCAACTTCCTGGGGCCATAACTTTTGATCTGGGACTCCGATTTGTGAACCGTTTGAACCATTGGAAAGGTCTCGAAGTCAATAACGCGCTAAGAATATGATACACCAATTTTGGCAAGTTTTGGGGCCATTCCAGGAACTTTAAGTGCCTCAAATCTAACTTGGAATATTTTCTGGTGTAAATATGGGAAACTAAAACTGCAATATCTTTCAACCCAGGAATAGAAAATAAAAACCATAAATTGGGAATTTCATTATGATGAAAAGGGTATCCAAAAATGTAAAAACATCTAAAAGATGAGAAACTTGAAATTTAACTATTTTTGGGTGATGCAAGATTGCCCTTACACCACTGGATGCTCCCGCATCAGACACCCAGGGTAATTTGAGAAGTGACCCCATCACATCTCAGATGGTTGACAAAAACCCAACCAATCAACCGCTGCCTTAGATAGCTAGGATGAATCTTCCACAAGCCTTCCTCTCCATTTCACCAGATATTCTTCATACTGCCTAATTCTAGTACTCCTTCCCACACGACTATCCAAGATTGCTTCATTCTCCTCCCTTTCTAAAGTAGGTGCTAGAATACCATACTGCCCTATTGCTGGTGCTTCCTCCATTCCACCTTCATGATACTCTTTCAAATCTGAAATGTTGAACAAAGGGAAAATATTGATTCCATCAGACAACTCTACCTCATATGCATTCCTTGAATCATGCTTCTTCAAAATCTTACAGGGACCGAATTTCTTCATCTTCAATTTGTTATAGGTTCCCACGGGAAACCTTTCTTTCCTCAAGTGGACCATTACTTCATTGCCAATTTGAAACTCCTTATTCCTCCTTTTCTGATCTACCTTAGCCTTATATTGCATATTCATCTTATTAATGTGTTCTCGTACCTTCTCATGTATATTCTTGATGTGCTATGCAAAATTTTCAACTTCAGCACTTATTTTCTTCTCTTGGTCCATCTTCCTCAATTCTAGAGCTATTTTGGGGCTACCTCCATACACAATCTGGAACGGTGATCTACCAGTGCTTCTGTTGATAGAATTGTTGTATGAAAATTCTGCCTGAGGTAAGATCAAGTCCCATCCCTTGGGTTTATCTCCTACCAAACATCTCAGTAGGTTACCCAAACTCCTGTTAACAACCTCTGTCTTCCCATATGTTTGTGGATGGTGTGTAGAACTGAACTTCAACTCTGTCTTCAGCTTCTTCCACAAGGTCCTCTAAAAGTACCCCACAAATTTGGTGTCACAATCTGAAACAATACTCTTTGGCAAACCATGTAGCCTCACCACCTCTTTGAAGAAAAAGTCAGCAATGTGGACTACATCATGGGTCTTCTGACATGGAATGAAATGTGTCATCTTTGAAAACCTATCAACCACCATAAAGATTGAATCATTCCCTCATTGTGTCCTTGGCAAACCAAGAACAAAGTCCATACTTATATCCTCCCATGGCCTTTCTAGTACAGGTAAGGGCTGATATAAGTCTATATTTTGGCTCACTCCTTTAGCCATCTGACATACCTTGCAACTTTGTACAAACTTCTTCACATCTTGTGACAACTGAGGCCAATAATAATGCTCACTGATAATGGCAATGGTCTTATCTTGACCAAAATGTCCTGCCATTCCTCCACTATGCTTCTCCTTTATCAGGTTCTCCCTCATGGAACTCCTCAGGATACACAATTGACTTCCCTTAAATAACATGCCATCTTGGATTATGAAATCTAGCCACCTTGTCCTGTCCACTGTAACAGGTTCCTTGCAAGCTTTCCAAGCCTCTAAAATCAAGATCTTTTCATACAGTGTCTTGAGTTCATTGAACCCAACCACTTCAATCTGCATCTTTGTCATCAATGTATGCCTCCTACTTAAGGCATCTGCAACCCTATTTGACTTCCCACTCCTATGTTTCAAAACAAAGGTATAACTCTGCAAAAACTCTACCCATTTCATATGCCTCTGATTTAATTTTCCCTGACTATTTAGGTACTGCAAGGCCTGATGATCAGTATATAGAACAAATTCCTTGGCAACAAATAATGTCTCCATTTCTTTAATGCTTGAACTATTGCATAAAATTCCTGATCATATACAAAATACTTTCTCTTGGCATCATTTAACTTTTCACTGAAATAGGCAATGGGCTTACCTTCTTGGCTCAACACTGCTCCAATGGCACAACCACTGGCATCACAATCCACCTGAAACACCTTGTTGAAATCTGGGAGGGCTAGAATAGGTTGCTCTGTCACCTTCTGCTTCAACAGTTCAAAATTTTTTGCCGCTCCAGTGCTCCACTTGAATTCTTTTCTATCCCCTCTCATTGTTTCAGTCAAGGGTCCACAAATACTACTGAAGTTTCTAATGAACTTTCTATAAAAACTAGCCAAACCATGGAAAGAACTCACCTCGGTAGCAATTCTTGGGTAGGCCATTCCAGAATAGCCTTCACCTTCTCTGGGTCCATCTTGAGACCTTCTGCTGAGACAACAAACCCCAAGTACACTAACTCCTTCTTCAAAAAACTGCACTTCTTCAGATTAATCAACAATTTCTCTTCTCTTAACTTCTCAAAGGCTCTCTGAATATGCATCATATGCTCATCCAACGTCTTACTGAAAATTAAAATATCATATAAATACACAATAACAAAACTTCCCAAAAATTATTTTAGTACCTTGTTCATGAGCCGCATGAATGTGCTCGGTGCATTGGTTAGCCCAAAATGCATGACTAACCACTTGTACAGGCCCTCTTTGGTCTTGAAGGAAGTCTTCCATTCATCTCCCTCTCGAATCTGGATCTGGTGATATATCCTTTCTTTAGATCAATCTTTGTGAAGTACTGAGCTCCACTCAAATAGTCCATCAGGTCATCCATCCTTGGCAGGGGAAATCTATACTTGATTGTTATCTTGTTTATGGCTCGAGAATCTGTACACATCCTCCACTCCCCATCCTTCTTTGGTGCTAGTACTACAGGTACTGCACATGGACTCAAACTCTCCCGTATCAAACCCTTTCTCAACAACTCTTGAACTTGTCTTTCAACTCCTCATTTTCTGTTGGAGTCATTCTATGAGCTGCCTTATTTGGCAAACTGGCTCTAGGAATCAAGTCAATCTGATGACTGATCTTCCTTATTGGTGGTAAACCCTTAGGTACATTATCAGAAAAATATCCTGAAACTCATCCAACATCCCAGAAACTTCTTCTGGAACCTTCTCACTATCCTCCTTACTCACTCTAGGAATCAATGCATAACACACATGCTCATGCTTCATACCTTCTAAATTTTTTCTTCCATCTACATAACAAATTCTAGCACTACTACATACCTTTTCTTCGGTCTTCTTCAGGGGTTTCAACTTGTGACGAACCCCATTCTTTGTCAAGGAATAAGTGTTTGCATGGCCATCATGTATATCTTGCCTATCAAACTACCACAGCCTCCCCAACAATGTGTGATACATGCATCCATGGGGATGATATCACAGAGTACCTCATCATGGTAGCTCCCGATCTGAACTTTACTAGGCACTGCTCAATGACCAAAACTTTGTGGTCTTTCTGCAACCAAGCAATTTGATACAGGTGTGGGTGCCTTTCCCTCTTCAACTTCAACTTTGTGACCATCTCCTCTGACACCAGATTATCAGTACTCCCACCATCAATAATGACATCACAACATCTTCCTTCACACTTTCACCTTGTGCGAAACAGATTATTCCTCTCTTATGGTTCCTTTTCCTCAGTCACCAGGGCTCTCCTAATCACTAGGGCTTCTCCCCTTTCAGCATCATCTGAATGTTCAGATTGGGCCTCCTCATCTGCATGTGCAACCCTTCCACAACCTTCTGGCCTTTTGTTTGCCCTTCCTTAGTGTTGTGGACATTCATAGGCTCGATGCCCTTCTTCACCACACTGGAAACACGTTCCTTGAAACCACCTCTTCCAGATCCTTGTCCATATCTCCCTCGTCCTCTACCTCTTTGATCACCACTGTTTTGATCACGAGGGGAGTAGAAGTTGGTCCTTTGGCTTCGGCCGGTACCCACATCTTCACTTTTCTTTTCATCATCATTTCAGCTTCCCTCAAGGCCTTCCATTGCCCCTTCCGCTTTGACCTCCTTGTCCTTTTTGCTTGCCATCAAATCTTTTGTTCAACTTCTCTTCCACCTTCAGAGAAAACTGATACACATCCTCAATGGTGGTCATTTTGACTAGGATTAACTCCTCCTGAATGCTCAGTCATAACCCATTAAGATATCAGGCTACCTTCTCCTTATTGGCCTCTGTGTGACCCATTCTGATGATTATCTTGTGAAAAGCTTCAGTATATTCTTTCACAGATCTACTTCCATTTCAACCCTTGCAATTTATTCAACAGATCTAACTCGTAGTCCACTGGTATGAACTGCTTCTTCAGTTTCTCTACCATGCGATCCCATCTAGTGATCTTTCCTTTTCCTCTTCAATTTCTTTCCAACTGGACCTCTTTCCACCAAATACTGGCATGGCCCTTCAGCTTCATTTTCACAAACTTAACCTGATTTGGGTCCTCTATTTCCTCATACTCAAAATATTCTTCTAGCTCGTTGATCCAGTCGATCAACTCTTCTAGGTTCAGACTTCCGAAATAACTGGGGACTTCTGCTCTAGGTCTTTTCCCAATCTTTGAAATGGCCCTTATTAGCTAAATTTGGTCTTGATCAATTGCTTCTTCTTCCTCTCCTTCACCCTCAAGTTTAACCCTCCTCTCAAGTACTCTTGTAACGTATCAATCTCTGAGGGCTACCAATGCATCTCTTCCACTAGCATTTATGTCACCTCGACCACCTCTGGCACCACCACACCTACCAGGCATCACTCTTGGAGGCATCTTTCTTGACCTCGACCCACAACCACGGTCCTGGTGCGAACTGCCTCACGATCGGTGATCTATCCACACGCTCAAGAAAACCTCGCTTTGATACCACTTGATGAGGGCATAGCCCAAGACATAGAAAATAACCCACAAACAAGAGAATAATTTTATTATTCAGAAAATGGAGCTTCTTACATGCAGAGGATCTCAAATCCCCAAGTTCTACAACACATGCAAGTTACAGAAAGCTAAAGAATAACCCTTTCGCAATATGCGAGCTTGTCCCCAAAAAGATACCCAAAAATTAGAAACCCACCCATAAATAGAGCTCCTCTTTAGTTTGGAGCCAAAACAACATTCAAATTTGAGTTTAGGCAGTTTGGTGCCAAAAATTACAACTTGAAGTTCAAATTTCAAAAGAACATTTGCAATTGTATCTTCTAGAAAGTGCGCCAACTTCCCGGGGCCATAACTTTTGATCCGACTGATTCACAAATCGTTTGAACCATTGGAAAGGTCTTGAAGTCAATAACGTGCTAAAAATACACTACAATTTTAGAAAGTTTTGGGGCTGTTCTGAGAACTCTAAGTGCCTCAAATCTAACTCAGAAGATTTTCAGGTGCAAATATGAGAAACTAAAACTGCAATATCTTTCAACCCAGAAATAGAAAATAAAAACCGTAAATTGGGAATTTCATTATGATGAAAAGGGTATCCAAAAATGTAAAAACATCTAAAAATAAGAAAATTTAAATTTAAATATTTTTGGGTGATGCAAGATTGCCCTTACACCACTGGATGCTCTTGCATCAATTATGAAGTTTGGTTGATGGTGTTTTTCACATCATGTGTTGCCATCAATGCCAAAGGGGGATATTGTTGGATGTTGTGGTTGTGTTGCTGATATGTGGCTATCATTGATGTCAACACTTTTAGTATTTGGTGCATTAGAGGCTGAATATGTCAAGGATATTGAGAAAATTGTTAAAAGAAGTGTTTCAGGTTCTTTGTGCAACTGTGAAGTTCATGAAGGCATCTTGTTCTATACGTTGAAGATTAGTTGATGTGGATTAAATTTTTTTCTACTAAGTATATCTAGTTCATCCACCAGAAGTTTTAGAGGTCTGCGTGAAGATTTGATCATGTTGTGAACAGTTGTGTTTTGACAATATTTATGTGGGTTCTATCAATGTTCTTGAGTTAATTTTATGTGTTTTTGGTGTTGTGGATGTTTCTCTATTAGTTCTTGTTGTTTTTGGATGCTTCTAGATCATTCTCTATCTTTGTGGTACATCCACATTGATTGGTGTGTTTGTGGTCAAAGATTTTTCCTCTATATGTTCAGTTTTTTATGTTCTTGGCTGACATGATGGTTGTAGTGTTTTGTGGATCTTCGAGGTGAAATTAATTGAACTCTTTTTGTGTTGGAGTTGTTAATTTCAACCTCCACTATGTTGTGGCCAACCTTGGTGGATTCACATTGTAAATTTATTTGTAAATTTGGGCTAACTTTGAAAATATGCTTTATATTTTCTAACTGACTAAGTTGTTGATGTAATCTAATGTTTTGGATATATAAGAGCGATTGTTTAAGAAAAGTTAGTGTGTGCATAAGAGCGAATGTATGCTAGAGAAAGTGCAAATGTGTGAATAGTGTTCCTATCATTTGATTGTAGAGTAGAATGAGAAGAAGGTTGAGAGAAGAGTGAAGAAGGTTTTTTTGTGCTTAATTGGAGCTATAATCAGGCTTGTGTAGAAGCTATCTTTCAGTTCATACTTTTTGGATCTAATCAATATTGTCTTTTATTGTTGGGCAGTGAGCCCTCTTGTAATTGAGTTGTGAGCTCTAGGTAGTGTTCCTGAATGCATGTGCATTCCCATTACTCATATACTTTTAACAGGGTATAATATTGTGGACTAACATCCACCATGGTTTTTCCCCTAATAGGGTTTCCACATAAAAATTTTGGTGTTCTTTGTGTTTCTGATGTATTTACTATTGATGGTTTATTGTTCATTCATCAGATCTGAGATTAAGTTAAATAAAGTTTGAAAAGTTTAAATATTTTGTGATAACTGATTCACCCCCTCTCTTAGTTGTCTTTCCTTTTTTTTCCAGTAGAAACAAGTCCAGGTTTTGACTAAATGCTTGAAATAAATTTTTTATTTTCCTCATCCAATTTCTCAAGTTGATTCATCTTCTAATCCCTAACCCTAATAGGAAGAGAGGAAATAAGTAAAATGAAGAGGTGCAAAACCTTTGACAAACCTATCAAGGAGTGGAATGATAGTTTAATGAAAAGAGGTAATTGAATCATGTATGAATCTCTCAGATGTCTCCAGTGGGAAAATAATTCAAAATCTAAGATTGAAGAGGAGATTGTCACTATTGAGAAAGAAGAAAAGGTATGGAGTCACTATGTGAATGAGATCAAAGCAATGATAAGCTTTGGAATGGAGAAGTTAGTCATAGATCAAATCATATGGTCTAACATTGCTAACACTTGTTGCATTATTTGGAATAAAAGTGTAGAATGAAAGCTACAATTCACAAGGTAAGGCTTACAAAAAATTCAGGAGGTTCAAACTAAATGCAACGCTATTTTAGAGGAGGTTTATAAGAATCTTTTTTCCCTCATATTGCAACCTAATAGGGGAGGAAATGGGAATGATGAAAATTCCAAAGTGCTGGAGAATGACTTTCAGAAGATAGTTGATGTAATTTTCAATTCTGAACATCTGAAGAAGTTTAGGGAGTTGGACCTTATCCTATCTCAAGCAACTATACTTATGAGGACTTACAATCAAAGAATTGAGTTTTCTTGAGATATCCAGCTGGTGTGGAGGATGAGTGGGAAATGTAACAATTCTCCAACACAAGGAGTTGGTACCTATCATCAAGGCTTTTTAAGCCTTGCAAAAAAGTCTTGCAACCTTTACAGAATTGGGAAGCGAAGTGTCACCATCTTTATGTTTTAGTTACTCCTTATTTCTTGAATAGACTTCTTTATTCTAGTTAGTTATGGGAAAAGGAAAGAAGTGGTTACTCATCTGCTTTATATATATATATATTTATTTTCATAAAAAGGAATCTCTTTAGACATCATTGAAAAAGACCTGATATTACCTAGTTGCTTTGAATAACAATTTTTCTATGAATCAAAATCTTTAGTTATCTATGTGCATCTAGTTTACAGAGATATTTGATATTCTTAAATGTATGAGTTTTGTTATATCTTGTTGTTTATACTATTCCTATGTGCAAGTGTATGCATCTATCTTTGTAGAAAATTTTATTTTGCAAGTAATATTGGGCTTGTATTTCAGTTACTACTTCATTTTAAGTGAGTCGGTCTTTGTGCTAGTATCTTTATAATTTGTTTCATGTGAATTGGTCTTAATTTGTGCTAGTATCTCAACCACCTTTACTTTGCATTCGATATTAGAAATCTTTCTTGTATCGGGTTTCACCTTTCCTACTTTCAGGTTAAAAGCATATATGTGTTTATTTAGTTTTAGTTGAAATTCATTGCATATCATATGATAGAGTTGTACCTCTAAAATTGAGAGGAAAGTCACAAATGAAATTGTGAACTTTCTAGAGATATTGGGGAATGATTGCACATTTTTGGGCAAAGAGTGAACATTTCTCAAGGTGCCCAATATGTTAGCCAACATGATGAAAATTATATTTGAAAGTAAAATTTTCTCCCATTTATTTAACAAATCATATCTTGATTATATTGGAGCCCAATTTCACAAGCCTCAAAATTTACAAAATTTGCCTATGTCCTTACTCTATTTTACCCATCAATTATATCCAATCTAAAAGTGCTTCAATGGACCCCTTTGTTGGAAATTCTTAAAACCCCATAAAAATCATATATTATAGTTATCGCTCAAATTTCTAAGTAAAAATATGACTAAGTTAAAACCATTGATAATTTCCTTAGTTCATGTAAACTTGTTGAAAGGTCAAGTTGAAAACATCAATAAGTTCACGATTACAAAAACTTCCAAAAAAATCTAGAGAAAAGTGATATGTTTCAATTTCTTGATGATTTTTGTGACTTTGTGAACTCACTAGAAAGTTAATAAGAAAGGTCCAAGTTTGAAGTTACAATGAGTTCACAAACTCATTGAAAAGCCAACAATTTTCATGAATTGCCAAAAACTTTGACAAGCAATAAAGAAAAGAAAGAAAAATGGCTAAGGAAAGAAAAATTTCTTGTAGTTAGAAAGTTCACGAATTCATGAATTGTCAAAAACTCCTACAAGAGAGAAAGAGAAAAAGAAAAGTGGCTAAGGAAAGAACTTTTTGTTAGAAAAAAAGGTTGAAAATATTAAAAGGATATTGAAGTCTCTGACAAGGGCAGGTGCATGAAGTTGGGTTACACTTTTGTGGCCAACTCCAAAAAAAAATTGGAAAGTGTTATGTCATTTAAAAAAAAAAAGAAGTGAAAGTGATCATTTTCTCTTGTTTGTTTTTCTGCTCTACCTATGGCCAAAAATCCTCATTTTTGCGCTCGTGTTCTATGAAGAGGCATTCTACAAAATTCATCAACAATAGTTTCTTTTCCTTTGCAAAGATGCCTCCACAATGATGAAGAGGTGCAGGAGGTAAGTATTGTTTGCTATTTGTTTTGAATTTCTTAGTTTCAAGTTGATTTTGTTTGTTTTAGGTTAGATTTGATTATTTTTTAAAATTTGTAGGAGATACAAATGATCCTAAAAATCCTCAAAATCCTCAACAAGAAGAACAAGAAAATCCTCCTCAACAAAATCAACCTCTCCCACCAATCACTCAACACCCTCCTAACACTCAACAAAATTTGAGTGAAATTGAGAACAACAAAAAAAAAATTGAGTATCTTATCAGTAAGTTGAGTGATCCAAATGCTTCAACCACAGAAAGAATGACACTAGAAAATTCAATGAAAGAGATGCTAAAAATTTTACATTCAATAACCCAAAAAATAACAAGATGGAAATATAGGAGGCAACCAGCTAGGGCATATTATGCAGATAAACTATCATATAAACAAGTAAAAGATTTAAAAATTACTAAAGATGATTTGTGCTATTTATTCACTAACCCTAGAACAAATAAAAATCTTAGCCTCAATGCAAAGAGGTTTCCTATTCATTGGTGCCACCACCAAGAGATTAGGAATCGTTTTTATGATAGGTGGTACTTGGTCTTTGATTACCCACCATGCAACAATTGTGAAGTCCCCCAATATCATCTTAGGAAATTATACAGTGATTTTGTATTGAACCAAATCCAAAATTATTTTGATATGAGGGAGTTCCAAGGAAGAGGTGGGGGTTTGGCTCAGGATAGGCTTGGTGTACAGCTGAATCTTGCATGGCAAGGGAGACAACCTCTCACTAGGCCACCTCATGAGCACATTGTTATGCCTATCATTATGAAGGAGAGTATCGATGTAGAGACATTGCAAGTGATCAAAACTTTGACCCAAAGTGTCATCCATCTTACTAGCCCTATTGTATAGCACCATCTAGGTTAGTCTTTGGGCGTTGGCCTTCAAATCCATGTTTTTCAATCTTGTAGGGTGACTTGTTCATATGACTCCACTGACACTCAAGAGGTTGCTATGGAAGATTTGTATGCTGCTACAAAGGATCCATATGCTGCTACACAATATTTGTATGCTAATATGGGGATGGAGAGGACGTCTAACATTTTGCATCATGCATATGGCATTGATAGTCAGGTAAAATTCAACATGTTCATTGAATTTAATTTATTCAATTTTGATTATGAAATGTAAGATTAGCTAATTTAGTTTTATTATTTTAATAAAATTATAGGATCATAGTTTTGAGACTAGATACACCAGTCCTCCACCTACTTATTTTTGCAGTACACCTATCAATGGGGTATGTAAATAGTAAAAAATTATAAATTTATTACATGTTAATAGCATTGTTTTAGGAATGGTATTTTAATATGTGATTTTGGATGTTGAATAGGCTAATATTGGAGGTTTCAAGCAAACACCTCATAGTGCTAGTGGATTTACTCAAACATACATGGAGGTAATAGAATAAAGAGAACTTAACTAATGAATTCTACTTAATAGATTTGTGTAGTTTATATTCTTATTGTTGGTTATGTTGCATTACATATCATTCAAACTCAAAGCATTACTTCAAATTCCATAACTAATAACTAGATGTTGATAGATGACAAAATTTTAACTGTATAATATAGTTTTTTAGAAATTCAACATAAGCAACACGATGCAATTACTTCACATGGAGGCATGCGCTTGCAAAGGTGCACCAACATGTCAAACTATGGATGCTTGGAAAAAATCTATGAAACCATAATAGTAAGCAATAGCATAGAAAAGACAGTTAGTGATGCAGAGCATCATATCAAAACACTCAATCACCAAGGTACATTTGATGTAGTGTATCCAACAAACACCATCAACATCATTTCTTCAAGGGATTTCAATCCCAAATAGAATCAAGAGAAGATCCAATATAATTTCATCAGAAATCTACTTTTCATTCAACCAAAATCCACTCAAATTCTCTTAGCTATTCCATAGGCCATCATTCATCATTCCACTAATCAGTATTCCAATTGACTCATTCAAAGAAAAACTATATTAAATAAAACTTTGACTTAATCAATTAGATTCACATCATTCTCAACCACCATAAAAACAACATAAACCTAATTATTGGCACTTGAACAATTCATCCTTTCATTTATTCACCAAGGAAAAAAATAAACAAAACCATACCTCACTATTACCAGTCCATTATCAAGCACTGTACTCACCATATTTTGACTACAATAGTCTATTTACAGGTTACAAACTCCTGCTACAACAAAATCTTGATTATCATCTTGTGGTTAATCACGAATTTTCTCAAAAGGATTCATAATACTCACCCATCCAACCATCAAAGTCACCAAACCTGTCTTATACAACTTAACCAAACTTAGTAACATCTATCATATCATTAGTTTGATAGTAACCAAGCACTCAATATCATCCTTTCCACTGTTTAAACAAACAATGTTTTGATCAGACAATATCATATTCCTCTAGTAGGTCTATCAACCATTGAATCAGGTAGTTACATTCCTATCTCAAAGCTTATTAAAAAACCCAATGCACATTTATAAAAAATTTCTAGCACATCAAAACATATCAAAGTTCTTAGATGTTTGACATAAAGAAAATCATCAAATTTGAGACTATCCTATGAAGAAAGGCTAGTAGATTAGGCTTGTTTTACAAAGGAGACCCCTTCAAAACCATTCCAAATCACTCAAAACCTCAAAAAATTCTTCAAGCATGTCTTATAACTCAATATTTCACCATTTATGGGGATTGAAAACCATAAAAATGTTTTCATCCAATAAACCCTCATTTATAGGGTGTAAAAGCACAAATCAAGGAGGGTTTTGTGAAAAATACTCTTGCAAACCTCTATTTCTATGGACACCACCTAGAACATGATTTTTAATGTCTTCCAAAGACCTTATACATCATTTCCAAGCCTCTATAAGATTTATTTATTCATGACCCATGGCTGTAAAATCACTTTTTGTAGGAAAATCCTCTATTTTCTAGTGTAGCAACAACTCCACCATGGTATTCTTTCTTTTCCTTGCACTTAAAATCATTAAAACATGCAAAAAATCCTATCATTAACCTACTCCACCAATTTAATTGACCTACATTGGTGGAGTAGTAAAGAAAAACCCTATTGGACTCTCAAACTTGCTTCTAAAAGGACTTTCTCGGGCACTGAAAATTGCCTCTTATTCTTTTGTTTCCTAAAAATAACCAAGTCCAACTCTTGAAATTGGAAACTAACTCCTCTTTACATGCATTCACACTATGATTGAACTTTGGGTGTTCCTAAATTACCAACACAAGAAAACAAAACAATGGAGTAATGCTGCAAACTCAAAAACAAGGAATTTTTATTTCAAAATCTAATTACAAGAACACAAACTTCTTTTTCTCGCCTTTACATTCCTTTTAAAGATATTTCATTCTCCATAACTTTCTTTCCATCGGTGAAACTACCCCTTTTAACCCTTAATATGCTTTATTTCCTTGTTTTTATCAATTTAACAACTTTTAACAATATTACATTATTGCATTGTTTGCATTTTCCCACTTTGACCACCTAGAACTTACCCATAACCTTAAATAATTTCAAATAAGACCTCATATGACCTTGAACATGCTTTACATCATTTTTCCATGACCTTTTGTGATTGACTCAATACTAATTTGAACACTCATCCCTTTTGCAAAATTGAAAAGTATTTGATGACCTAGGTGCTCTTGCACCAACATCTGACCCAATTGAATCAGGAGAAGATCAAATTGAATAAGCAACTAAAATTTCTTTCTCTTTTCATCAAAAAATATTTTTTTCATTTGCAAACCACAAGGCAGCAACAAGCCAACTCATTTCAATAATTCTTCTTATCATCCTCAAGCTTCAAACATCTTATTTATCAAAAAAAATGATTGATCTGTGCACAAGAAAACTAATTAGAGTCACTAAATAATCCACTCTTTCATCATTCACCAAGGCACCCTTCCACTCAATTTGATTTACCTATGAAAAATAACCAAAAACCAATCTTTCATGTTACAACATATATCCATCAAATCCTAATACACCTTTGTCATCATCAATTTATCTGAATTCAAAGAAAAGACCTAATAAAGAGCTCTAAATCTTTCAATTCGTTAAACAACTCACCAAATTTTCACTTTTAACAACTAGTTCCTCAAGACCAAGATACTAAAATCAACCATTTACACCTCAATCATTTCATTTGGCTTCCAAGAAATTACTCACATCATGTTTATTGACTAATTTTATTCTATGCACAAATCAAGCCCTACGAAGGAGGGTTTATTGAATAACCTTGGTACAAGTTTACAAACCTTAAATACTCCTTCCACCACCACAAACACCATGGAAATATCTTGCATAAGCTTTAGAAATGATGCAGAGTGGCAGGGAAGGAAAACTCACAATCACAAATGGAAAAGTCACTCCATTGAATGCTTCTCTCAAATACTATTATGAGGAGTCCTAAACTCCACTATTCTTTAAGAGATCAACCCCACACACCTAGGTCTCACAACTCAGACCACTCACAAAGCTTGAAAACATTTGGATCATGTCTCATTAATTCAAAGCAAGGTTCACTTAGGTTTCAACAAACACCCATCACTATGGTGACTTAGACCTCACTCTCTCTTAAGGCTTGCAGCCCTTGCCTGGTAGGATAGTCAAAATAAAAAACACAAGGAAGAATTTTAAGACACAAAACCTATGGATTGAAACCCCTAAGATGGACCCCTAAAAGGTTCCAAAAACCTTCCTCAACTATCAAAACATCACTCACAATGGCCATTTCTACCACTTCTCCAAAAGGCCTAATTCACAGACCTACACCTAGGCCTTGACTATGTAGGCTCTTCCCTTCACCAAAAAGCCAAAATTAAGACTCCTATAGGTTCTCCACACCTATTTTCACCATTCCTACATGTCTCTTAAATATATTCTTCAAAATCAAGCAAAAACTCATTTTTTTTGCTTGTTAATTATGCTTGCCACATAGAGATGCCAAGCCAAAATTCATGCACAACTTCCTACAATGAGCCTTCCATTCTCCAAAAAATTTATGACATGATATTACGGCCTTAAATGTTCCATCCCACTGAGATTTAGCAATTTTACAATGTGGGAACAGAAGAAATATACATTTTCACCCAAAACCCTAATTTTAAGGGTTGTCAGACCACCCGATAGAGAAATTGGAATATCTCCCTTGATACTAAATTAAATATCACCACTCAAATTCCAAAGGAAATATTATTTAATTACCTATCCAACAATTATGGGATTGGAGAATGAAAGTGAACATACAGTCTGTACCAAGTATGGGATCAACAAATTCTTCATAAAAACATAGGAAAAACAACAAACTTCTTATTGAAACTTCTTCAAAACATCAACATCAACCTTGCCTCAACTAATAGAGGCATATTCTAAGTCTTACAAACTCCCTCCAACTTCTTGCAACTATCTTTTGAAAAGAGAGACGTTGGAAAATGGCTAATCTCATGCTTTGACTTCTAATTGCCTAGTTAAGGCAATGTGAGCAACTTCTACCAACTCGACCACAAAGAGCCTTCCAAAGTGTGTCAAAGTCATTTAAAACCTTGTCAAAAAGTAAGGTGAATCCCATAAAGTATCTAGATATAGCAAGGCATCCTTTTTCCTTATTTTTCCAAGATGCACTAGACTTACAAAGGATGATGGAGACCTTGTTGTACAAAGAAGTTGGTCACCAAGACCAAAAAATCAACAAAAAACCTAGAAGACCTACTAAAAAGAATTGAAATGGTCCATAACAACTTATTCCATCCATAAACCAAGAATAAAAACATGAAAAATTATTATAGGTTCCTTAGACCCATGGGTGCTCTTGCACCATACTCCCAAGCAAGAAAAAGATCTCAAGTCCTCTTTGAGATCAGGTCTTTTATAGTAGTTCCATGTTTTTTAATACCATTTTTTGACATCCATGTTGCATCCTCTTCAGGTAGACCTTGCCATTTGACTAGGTATTCCTTATAAACCTTCCTTCAAGTCTTCTTTGTCTCCTTGGTGTCTAGGATGCATTCAAGAGTCATAGGTTCGCTAGGGGGTAGTTCCTTCACCCAATCTTCAATCTCCATTGCTGTTGTACCTACTCCATCACCTGGATTCACAAAATCTATGAAAGGATACAAGTTAAAAATTTTGAAGATAGGAGAGATTACCACCCCAAGAGGTAGCTCTATTTCATAAGCATTTTTGCCAAACTTGTGGACCACCTTGCAAGGTCCTATCTTCTTCATCATGAGTTTGGTATACTTTCCTTTTGGAAGTCTCTCCTTCTTCAAGTGTTCCATCACCAAGTCTCCAACCTTGAATTGGGCATTCCTCTTCTTTAAATATGTCTTTTTCCTTATACTTCTCAACATTCTTTTGAAGGGTTTCCTTCACTTGTTGTTGAATATCCTTGATTGTAACAAAAAATTCCTCACCTTGAGCACTTATCTTAGCAAATCCTTGTAGATCTCTTAGTTCATAGAACCCTCTAGGGTGCATTCCATAGACTACTTCAAAAGGGATTCTACCAATGCTCCTATTCATGGAGTCATTATATGCAAATTTAGCTTGAGGTAAAATTAGATCCCAAGCTTGTCCATGCTCCTTGGTAAGGAATCTTAAGAAGTTTCCCAATGATTTATTAACCACTTCAGTTTGTCCATTTGTTTATGGATGGTATGTTGAACTAAAGGATATATTTTTGCCAAGTTTCTTCCACAAGGTCCTCCAAAAGTGACCAGTGAATTTAGAATCCCTGGCAGAAACAATGCTTAAAGGAAGTCCATGTATCCTAACAACCTCCTTAAAGAAGAGACCTGCTATATGAGATGCATCATTGGTGCATTTTCAAGGAATAAAATGTTCCATCTTACTAAATCTATCAACTACCACAAAGATACTATCAAAACTTCTTTGGGTTCTAGGAAACCCCAAGACAAAGTCCATACTTACACACTCCCAAGGCCTATTGGGAATGGGTAGTGGTTGATAGAGTATTGAACTTGATGAAGTTCCCTTTTCCTTTTGACATATTGTGTAGCCTTCCACATAAATTATCATATCCACCTGCAACTTTGGCCAATAGTAAAATCTCTTAACTTGTTCCAAGGTCTTGTCAAGGCCAAAGTGACGTCCAAGACTCCCACTATGTTTTTCCTTTATGATATTCTCCCTCATTGAATATTTATGCACACACGATTGGCTTACTTTGAAGAGAAAACCATTCTAGAATAAAAATTCAGCGAATTCACCATGAAAAGAATTCAAATGTTGCTCACATTGTATACCTCCTTGAAATTTGAATCTTCATGATACATATCCTTCAATGCTTCAACCCCCATGCTTTGGAGTTGGATCTCTTGCACTAAAAGTGCCCTTATACTAAGAGAATCTTCCACCTTATTTTCTTGGCCCTTATGCTTTATTGTGAAAGTATAGGCTTGCAAAGACTCTACCCAATTCATGTGCCTATGACTGAGTTTGTCTTGTGCATTCAAAAAACTCAAGGCATGATTATCAGTATAAACAACAAATTCTTTAGGTAACAAGTAGTTCCTCCACTTTTTGAGGGTTTTGAACATAGCATGTACAATTCCAAATCATAGGAAGAATACTTCCTCTTTGCTTCATTAAACCTCTCATTGCAACTGTTCTGCCTTCTTGGCTCAAAACAACCCCTATTGCTTGATTTCTAGCATCACACTCAATAGTAAAAGCTTTATCAAAATCAAGGAGCACAAGTATAGGATGTTGTGCTACTCTCATTTTCAGATATTCAAACCCTTTATCAACCTTATTGGTCCAAGAAAACTTACATTTGTTACATCCTTTTATGGTGTCCAAGATTGGCGCACAAATTTGGCTAAAGTTCTTGATGAACTTTCTATAAAAGCTTGCAAGTCCATGGAAGCTTCTTACATCTCCCATGGATTTTGGTGTTTTCCAAGTAAGAATAGAATCCACCTTTGAAGGATCCATATTCAAACTTACCTTCGAGATGACAAAACCAAGGTAGACTAGTTCTTCCTTCGTGAATTCACACTTTTCCATGTTGATCAACAACTTCTCCTCTTGTAACCTCCTGAGTACCATGTCAAGGTGCTTCAAATGTTCTTTATACCTGCTAGACACAAGGATGTCATCTAAATAAACTACAACAAAATTTCCAATGAAAGGTCTCAATACCTCATTCATAAGGCACATAAATGTACTAGGGGCATTTGATAACCTAAAGGGTATCACCAACCACTCATAGAGCCCTTCATTAGTCTTAAAAGTTGTCTTACAGTCATCCCCCTCTTTGATCCTTATCTAATGGTACTCGCTCTTTAGATTAATCTTGGAAAAGTAAGATGCTCCTAATAGACAATCCATGAGGTCCTCCATTCTTGGCATCAGGAACCTATATCTGATTGTGATTCTATTAATGGATCTTGAATTAGAGCAAAGCCTCCAATTCCCATCCTTCCTTGGTGCTAGGATAGTAGGAACAACACATGGGCTCAAACTATTCCTCACTAGCCCTTTATCCATCAACTCTTGCACTTGTCTTGCAATCTCCTCATTTTGAGCAGGTTTCATCTTGTATGCAACCTTATTGGGAAATGTAGCCCCTAGAATTAGATCAATATGGTGGATTATATCCCTAATGGGAGGTAGGGAACTAGGTAATTCATTCATCGTTATGTCCTTGTACCTTTCCAACAACTCTTGGACTTTCTTTGGTGCATCTTCCTTCTTCTTTGTGGGAAGATCTGCTTCACTTTTTTACTTCATAATTAGGAAGAATCCTCTTCCTCCTCCTTCCTTCAAGGTCTTCATGAACTCCTTCTCACCCACCATCAAAACACTAGGCACTTCATGCTTTGCCTTGTCTTCTTCTAGGAGAGGTGAAAGGTTGTAAGTCTTCCCATCCTTCACAATGGAATATGTGTTCCTCTCCCCATCATGCTTGGTCTTCCTATCAAACTACCAAGACCTACCAAAAATATATAGTTTAATACTTGTACTCAAAATTTTGTTCATTAGATCTCATACATTATAAGTCATGATGTGGATTGCTATTGTAACTTTTTTGTGATTGAATAATTTGTTGTTTTATTTTCAGATGTCGGTTGTGGAAACACCTCCAAATGTTGCAAGTGAAATGGATATTTGTGTTTCATCTGCTATAGAATCCTCGATGGCTCTGATAGGGGAGGTATGAGGCAAATTACTAAATTTCAATTTACATTCATTGTTATAGATATTAGTTCTAGTGAAAAATCAAACTATTAGTGATTTGTAGTTTAATTCCTATTTGGATGGTTTATACAGGGCTTGAGTATGCCTGAGCATCAATATGAAAATATTTCCATCATGGAGAGTGATCGTGAGATGGTCTTAAGTGATTATTTTGTTAAATATATCATTTTTTATAATGTAATTTCTATATATTAATGGCTTTACTTCTTATTGTAACAGTTAAAACTTCACAGGAGCTAAACTATAGGAGGAGTTGCAGGAGCACTCCTCAAGCATAGCAAAAATGAGTGACAGACTTATTGCCATCGGATCGCCAAACAAAGGGAAAGAATTTATTTCCAAAACATGAAGAGAAATGAATTTTGATTCCAGAGCCCTTTGTTGTATGCCTAGACATGGAAATTTTGCACATATTTTTTATTGGATATATTTGACATTGTATGCCTATATGGCTATTTTGTAACTATATTTTATACTTATATCAAAATATATTGATGTATGCATACATGGCTATTTGGTTAATACAAACAATTTTTATTGATGGTGTCCATACTTGCTCTTTTTGACAATGTCAAAATCATGGTTGCATATAGATTAGGCAAAATACTTTTCCTTTTAGATTAGCAATGCATGGAATTTTCAAAAAGTATCCTTGATATTACAAGAAGATATGTGTTTATACCATAGCAGAAAAAATATTTTGGGGAGAAAATCAACCAACCAAAAGTATAAGATTTTTTGAAAATATTGAGAAAAAGTCTAGAAAAAATTATAAAAAATCATATTTAAAAAAAAGAAAGGTAGAACAAGAGATATATATTTTTTAAAAAAAATTTGAAGGTATTTCCATGGCATAGAGATATAGAGAGAAAATAAAATAAAGAGTTTAACTAATAAATTGTAAAAAGTAGATTTTTGTAGTTTATATTCATATCATTGATTACATTGCATTGCACATCTTTCAAACTCAAAGCATTGCTTCACATTGCATAACTAATAACTAGATGTTGATAGCTGACAAAATTTCAATTACAATATAGTTTTTACAAAGTCAACCTAAGCAGTTATGCAATTACTTCACATTGTGTAACTAATAACTAGGAGCAATTCCCAATTACATTTGCTTGTCATGGCATTCTATGAGACCACATTTCTTTGAGGCATTTTTTCAAACAATTCACTGCCTTGTTTATACTACCACATTTTTTATACATGTCTACCAAAGTATTTTGTCAAATAGTTCATTTCCTAGTTGCTATGGCTAAAATCCTTAAACAAGTGCTTTTGAACAAGCTATGGATGCTTGGAAAAAATCTATCAAAAGTATAATAGTAAGCAATATCATAGACAAGGAAGTGAACTCTTTGAAAAAATGCCTCAAAAAATGAGGTCTCATGGTGATGGAATGCCATGGAAATAAAATGTGATTTCCATGGTATTCCATCACCATGAGACCTCATTTCTTTGAGGCATTTTGATTTCCATGGCATTCCATCACCATGAGACCTCATTTCTTTGAGGCATTTTTTCAAAGAGTTCACTGCATTTTCTATGGTAACACATTTTTCATACATATCTATCAAAGCATTTTATCAAATAGTTCATTGCCTTGTTGCTATGGCTAAAATCCTAAAAAAGATGCTTTCAAACAAGCTATGGATGCTTGGAAAAAATCTATCATAGCATAATAGTAAGAAATAGCATAGACAAGGAAATGAACTATTTGAAAAAATGCCTCAAAGAAATGTGGTCTCAGGGTGATGGAATGCCATGAAAAGAAAATTTTATGGATTGTCATGGCATTCCATCAACATGAGACCACATTTCTTTGAGGAATTTTTTAAAATAGTTCACTACCTTTTCTATGCTACCACATTTTTCATACATGTTTACCAAAGAATTTTATCAAACAACTCACCTCCTTGTTGCTATGGCTAAAAGCCTAAAGTAGGAGCTTCCAAACAAGCTATGGATGCTTGGAAAAAATCTATCAAAGGATAATAATAAGCAATAGCATAGAAAAGGCAACAAACTATTTGAAAAAAAGCCTCAAAGAAATGTGGTCTCAATGGTGGTGGAATGCCATGACAATCCATAGAAATTTTCTTGTCATGGCATTCGTCATGCCATTCCATCACCATGAAACCACATTTCTTTGAGGCATTTTTTCAAACAGTTCACTGCCTTGTCTATGCTACCACATTTTTCATATATGTCTACCAAAGAATTTTATCAAAAAGTTCACTACCTTGCTGCTATGGCTAAAAGCCTTAAAAAAATACTTTTGAACAAGCTATGGATGCTTGGAAAAAATCTATCAAAGAATAATAGTAAGCTAAAAGCTATGGTATCATGGTTTTTTTTCACGCAAAATCAACATTATTTTATCCACATTTTTTTGTAGGTTATAAACACTCTTTTTTTTCGTTAATTTTGTTGTTTTAAATGAAATTCAAGTTTATGGTGGTTTTTTTTTTAATATGATGATATGTGATATTCTAATCCTAATTCATGATTCTAGGCTGCATAGATATATATTTTGTTTTTACATGTTTTTTGTACCAATGAACCTAAAACAAACTGAACCGGACCCTCCAAAACATTTTGGCCAAACGTATGAACTGAACCCTCGAACCTAAACCTCAAAACCTATTCCAACATTCTTCATTTTTCTTGCACAAACTTAATTGACCACCAAATTATGTTGCCCCTTGACTTTACCCATGTTTACTCCCTCAAACCTTTGTTTTTCATTCAAAACCCCTCTTTTCCCAACTAGGGCATGTCATGCCAAAACATACTTTTACCTCCCCTGTCCTTGTAGACATTTTGAACATATAAAACTCCATAATCTCACCCTATTTCTAACCTATTCTAACTTATTTTTAAGGAATTCTTCTTTTCACCTCTTCTAGCCTTGCTTTTAAGGGGCCTCAATTTTGAATTTTCAATAGGGGCAGGGTTAGTAATCTCTTCCAATGCCATTACTAATGCTATTTTCTTATTCCTACTCCATATCCTACTTACATCAGGCCCATATCATTGAGACACAACCTAAACAATAGGTGGAATGGCCTATTTCAACATACTACACTCAAACCCTTAAGGGATCGATCCAGTTGAACGTAGATCAGAGCAATTCCATGTGTTTGGGTGAGAAAGAGGACCATGCATAGTGTGAAAATTCCTATTTGGACACATTGGAATAGTCTATTTAGTCACACGAGTTGCAAAATGAAAGTTGCACCACTTTGTAACTTTCCACTGCTTCCATTTGACACTTTTTCCATCAACTGAAATCTGGACACCATGGGAAAACCACTTTGAGATAACAAAAACAGAGAGAGGTTACTGTAGAGAGGCCTAAGAGGATCCCATGCAATCAAACGAGAAGTTTCTAAGCATCACGGTGTCCGAGTAACCTCATGTTGAAGTTTGTAGCCATTTTGCCCTTTGGACCCTTAAAGGATCGATTTGGTTGAACATAGCTCAAAGAAATTTCACGTGTTTGGGTGCGAAAGAGGACCATACCTAGCATAAAAATGCCTATTCAGACACAAAATAGTCCATTTGCTCACAGAAGTTGCAGAATGAAAGTTGCACCACTTTGCAAATTTCCATTGCTTCCATTTGACACTTTTTTCATCAACTAAAAATTGGACACCACAGGAAAACCACTCTAATGTAATGAAAACCAAGAGAGGTTATTGTAGAGGGGCCCAACATGATCTCATTGAATCAAATGAGAATTTTTTAAGTGTTACGGTGTCCAGGTAACCTCATGTTGAAGTTTGCAACCATTTTTCCCTTTGGACCCTTAAGGGATCAATTCGGTTGAACATAGCTCAGAGTGATTCTATGTTTTTGGGTGTTAAAGAGGACCATGCCTAGTGTAAAAATTCATATTCAAATATTTTGGAACAATATTTTTGGTCACACGAGTTGCAAAACAAAAGTTGCACCACTTTACAACTTTCCACTGCTTCCATTTGACACTTTTTTCATCAACTAAAAACTAGACACCACGGGAAAACCACTCTGATATAACAAAAATTGAGAGAGGTTATTGTAGAGGGGCCCAAAATGATCCCATCATATTAGATGAGAAGTTTATAAGTATTACGGTGTCTGAGTAACCTCATGCTAAAATTTGCAGCCATTTTTCTGTTTGGACCCTTAAGGGATCGATCTGGTTCAACGTAGCTTAGAGAAATTCTGCATATTTGGGTGTGAAAAATGACCATTCATAGCGTAAAAATGCCTATTCAAACATGTTGGAATAGTCTATTTGGTCACACGAGTTGTAAAATGAAACTTGCACCACCTTGCAACTTTCCACTACTTCCATTTGACACTTTTTCCATCAACTGAAAACTGAACACCACGAGAAAACCACTCTGAGATAATGAAAACTAAGAGAATTTATTATAGAGGGGCCCAATGCAATCCCATAAGATTAGATGAGAAGTTTCTAAGCATCACAGTGTCCGAGTAACCTCATGCTAAAGTTTGCATCCATTTTTCCCTTTGGACCCTTAAAGGATCGATTCGGTTGAACGTAGCTCAGAGTGATTCCATGTGTTTGGGTGAGAAAGAGGACCATTCCTAGTGTAAAAATGCCTATTTGGACATGTTGGAACAGTCCGTTTAGTCACACGAGTTGCAGAATGAAAGTTGCACCACTTTGCAACTTTCCACTACTTCCATTTGACACTTTTTTCATCAACTGAAAACTGGACACCATGGGAAAATCACTCCAAGATAACAAAAAATGAGAGAGGTTTTTCTAGAGGGGCCCAACATGATCCCATTAGATCAGATGGGAATTTTCTAAGAGTCATGGTGTCCGAGTAACCTCATGCTAAAGTTTGTAGCCATTTTTCCCTTTGGACCCTTAAGGGATTGATTCGGTTGAACATAGCTCGAAGTGATTCTGCATGTTTGGGTATGAAAAAGGACCATGCCTAGTGTAAACATGCTTATTCAGATGCATTGGAATAGTCTGTTTGGTCACACAAGTTGCAAAATGAAATTTTAACCATCTTGCAACTTACCACTACTTCCATTTGACACTTTTCCATTAATTGAAAACTGGACACCATAGGAAAACCCCTCTGAGATAACAAAAAACCAATTGAGGTTATTGTAGAGGTACCTAACTTAATCCCATAAGATTAGACAAAAAATTTCTAAGCATCATAGTGTCTAAGTAATCTCATGTTGAAGTTTGTAGCCATTTTTCCCTTTGGACCCTTAAGGGATCGATCCGGTTGAACAAATGGTCTATACTTGAAACTTATCCAAACCCTACCAACTCTTGTAGTAGAAATTTTAAGGTTTCAAAACTTGAAAATCCACAATTAGATCTTAGTTATACCACCATACAATGGGTAAACCAAAAAACCATCTATTGTAAACCCTAGGGGTTTATTCAAAATGATACTTCCAAAGCTAACCACAACCTAAAAATTACTAAAACAAGTTTGTGATACCATGCACAAGATTAAACAATCATAAAATAATGCTTCCCTACACAAAAATACAATTTGACTCTTCAATACCACCATTTTTCTTAAAGAAAACTCACTTTTACAGACATGGGTTTCACACCCATCTCACTTTTAGACCTACCCAACACTAACACATCATTCCCACACCTTAATAATGTTAGTATAGACCTATTCCTGAAGCTATAGAGGCTAAAGAAAGAGGAATGGGTCAAAAATCCATTTTTATTGACTCAAAACCTTCAAATGTTCAAGTTTAGGCCTGGTTTAGTAAATTGATGATATATCACTCCTTATCTACCTTGATGAACAAAACCTACTGCATGGTGCTCCTGCACCAATCATACATTGACCTTCTTGTCCCTCCTAAATTTTGGACTACATCCATTACCTCCACATAAAACTCGACATCATTGGTCTTCTTGGTTCCCATGCCTCAATATGGTTATGCAAATGAAAATGAAGCAAAGTAATCATCTCCTTCTCTACTGGCTAGAAGAATGCACGCTTAATGTTTTGATACATGATATCAACTCTCTCTTGTACTCTCATGGTTCAATACCAAAATATAGTGTGGTGGGCCTCTAGAGTTCTAGTCATCTTTCTTCCTCTTCCACCAAATGCTAGCCCGATCCAGACGTCTACTAGCCTAATTAACTTTGTTTTTGAAAGTTGAATGGTGCAGGAGTACCCATAGCTCACCCTCAATTTATGATTTTTTGATGGTAAATTTGGAGGAAAGTTGGTAAATGTTAGTATGTCGAGGTCTTTTTGTCTTGAATAAGGTCTAATAGACCAATCTTTTCTGTACTTTGGGAATTAGTAGGTTAGGGTGGGCAAATGTGCAAAAGCACTCATGAATTAAATAATTGTTGATATTTCCATAAAAGAAAATTATGTAAAAAGTAGGTGGGAGTGTAGAGAAAGATTCTAAAATTGATGTTATAAGGGTGTCTAAGTGGTCCTAGGCCTTTAGAATAATAAATTTGCATGATAAAGCTTATTAAGCAAAACCATTGTTAAATACTAGTATTTGTAGGCTTAATAAGGGTTTGGTGGTTCAAAGGTTGTTATGGGAATTTAAGGGAGATGATTCTCATTTTAAATGCATTAAAAACATCATTCAATCTTGAATGGGGGTTCAATCAATAATTTTTTTGAAGATTGGTGCTCTTCACAACGCCTAAAACTATGGAATTTCAACATTTTTTTGAGTTTTTGAGTTTCTTTTCTATGTGTACTACCTAGTGTAGGCCTCTTATGAATAGAAATTCATGAAAAATTGTTGTGGAAGGTCATAACCTAGATTTCAATCTTTTTTGATACACCTTTGGTTGTTTTAGTGAAAGGAAAATCCATTTTTCTTTATTTAGCCTGTACAGACCAGTAGGGTCTGAGTTTACTTTAATTTTTGTGATGGAGCCCTTCCTCCTATTGTGGTGAATTATGAATTGGAGGAAGGGTTTACAATGTTTTTTCTTCAAGTTTCCTTAACTATTTTAATAATGGTAAGGCGTTTATAGGGTAGGTGATGTTTTAGGTTGAGAATGTGAGATTTTGGCTTGAAATGGAGGAACCAAAGTGAAGTTTTTGAGATCTACTGATTCTAAAGGCTAGGTGAAAGTCTAATATGTTTTTGAAGACCCTAAAAAACTTGTTTGATGCTTTGGTGAGGTTTGGAATGCCTTGGAGTTGTGAGATGCTAAAAACCCTAGGTATTTGTTAGGAAATTAAGGGTTTTAAGAAATTATGGCTTAGAGGTTGAGTTCTTTTCTAAAACCTATGGAATTCAGAGTTTTGTGACCTATTTTATGACTTTCCAAGAGATTGTGGGGTTAGAAGAAGTTTAAAGAGCAATTTTTTTGTAAAATAGGACTAATTTTCTAGCCTTTTTGTAGGGTAGTTTGAAGGATATCCAAGAAATTGCAAAGAAACCTTATATGTTTGGATTGGGAATGGTATTGGGAGTTTGAGTAGATGCTATATTAGTGATGAGATGGTCCTTGAGAGGAATTCTATAAAATTTAAGCCAAATTGTTGAGTTTGGAAGCTTTTCTATTGGTAGTTGTTCCAAGATGGCCAAATGAAATAACAAAGGTTGTTGATTTACTGAAATCTAATTTGTTCGAGTCTTCTCCACCTTGACTCTGCATTACTAAAATTTCTCCTGAGTCACCAATGTATCTCTCTCTTCCTTTTTAGACACTTTCATTGCTGTAGATCATCTATAGGATTTAATCATTTGTACCACATGGTTGATGTGCTTTGAATTCTTTCATCTAAAGGAAATTTCATCAACATAAATATTGCTACTCTCTAAAGGTTAACAATCTCAATCTCACTAATAGTACATTTACAACCATATTCAAAGATTTTCCTTCAAAAGGCTACAAATTCAAATATTGACTTAAATAGCCTTCAAGAGGCTTTAAATAGCCTTTACAAATGATTCTACATCTTTCCAATCATGCCTAACTATTATTTTTATAACTAACATGACTTATTACATTATAAATCAATTGTGGATGTGTTATGACCTTATTCAATTGGCAAAACTCAAAACACAAAACTAACTTAAAAGATTTCCGTGAACCAAATTTTCTCAATAACCTTGGTGCCCCTACACCAAATTTCATTATTTCAGTAAATGTCATTACAAGTAAATAGCATTACAATGGCCTAGGTACTCTGTTCTCATAGATATTTTACAATGTCACTCATACATTCGAGATTCTCTTATAATGTCTACATCATAGGTTCTCATTTAGAGGTTAACTTCAAATGAGAAACTTGAGATTCCCTCACAAGGCTTCTCACACTCTTTTATAATGGCTTGAAATTAAAATTGAGATTAATCAAGATCATCAAAATAAGGATGTTGCATTGATTTTCTGGCTGAGATTATCTTTGTTGGCTCCAAAATTAACATTTTCTGCAAGGAGAGACCAATCAATGTTTACTAGTTTAGTTACAAATAGACAAAGTAAAAGAATAAAAAGAAACAACTCATGTCCAAAATGGAAATGAAATGAAAATAGATGGAAGGAACTTACAGATAGGCATGGCAGTCTCTCAACTTAGTCACTCCTACTCATACATCTTCATTGCGAGTTCCAAGATACGTATTGCACACAACACCTCTCATGAATCTAAAATATCTTGAAATTTGAGATGCTCCTATAATTTCTACATCATAGGTGCTCATGATAAGGTTAAATTCAAATGAATAACTTGAAATTCCCTCACAAAGCTCCGCACACACTTTTTTAATGGCTGAAAATCATAATTGAGATTTGTCAAGATCATCAAAATAGGGATGTTGCATTGCTTTTATTCCTGAAATTCTCTTGGATGGCTCATAAATCTGCATTTTTTGCAAGGGGACACCATACAGTGTTTATTGGGTTACTTACAGATATGCAAAGTAAAATAAGACATTATAGCATTGGCATCAAAAAAATTAATGTGGATACAAGTATAAATTAATAAGAACCATTGTGCATATACTTACAAATTAATCCAATGAACCATCGAGATCTGCTCTACTCTTTATTGTGTCAAGTATTGCCTCATGGTCAGACTCACGGACCTTCCACAAGGTCTTGTTCAAAGGTCTACCCCCATATTTGCTCAAATGAACATTGGATGCCACAACAAGGTTCGAGTAATGAACAATGTTACAATATATGTCAAAGTCCCCAAACAACCAATGTTTAACGCTCTTATGTGGGTACCTTCTAAGCCATGTTCCAGTAACAACAATTAAGCCTGTAGGGTATTTGATGTTTTCTCCATCTATAACTGGGGCTTCCAATTTCTTTTTTTCCTCAACACAATGACACAAGTAATAGTATGTTCCCTCTTCATTTTCTTCATTTGCAATAATTGCATAAACATGCCCTGGATTGATATGTGCATAAAATCACTTGAAATTAGTCGACATCATGAATACAATACAAAGTAAGATAACAATATGGAATTTCAAAAACTAAGAAAGTAGATATATTACCTGGTTGAACTAGATCTAATACGTGGTCAAATTCGACCAATGATTCCATCTGTGTTAGTTCCAATGGCGTCATAGGGCGATATGTGTGAAGTGGGATAAGATAACTTGTCAACCATTTGTCAACCCACTCCCCTAACTCACAATCATTCTAGGCTTGCATTGTACACGAAGAACAAAAGCATGCCATCTTATGTGTATCAATACTCCATGAACCTGCATTTGAGCTAAAGAAAGAGTGTAGCTCACTTGATCCTATTAGTGTACAAAAATCCTCATATGGTGCAATGTTAGTATCATCCATCAACCAAAAAAATCTATGAATTGAAGATGTACCTTCATTACCTAGACCCATCAAAGCATTACACCACTTGACGATTGAACTTGCATCTATCAACTTTGCATTGTATTTATACTTTAACTCTTCTCGTGCTAATTCTATTTTCACACATGCTCCTACACCATCATGCTCCCCCTTTCCATTCCTAGCCTCACAAAAGTTCCACATATTCTAAACACCTGTAGTGTGATGCATCCTGCACAACCAATAGAACATGCACACATTCTTGAACTATGTTGCACAGTTATCCGTCCATATTATATGTCGATCGTATGCTATGCCCCTTCGAGCCAAATCGCTATAGAACATCTTGAAGTAACCTTGCACAAACTCTAGAGAATGTGTGAGATCATCACTAATATAAAAGTGATACTCCCTCAATACCTTCCTTTGGTCCTCTGTACTATTAGCTGCATGAATGAATGCTATGTGCACAAATATTGAAACCTATGTGGAGTTGTAATACTATGACTACACCTCACACTATGGCTATAGAGTGTAGTTCTCTGCAAATTCAATCATAGATACTATGCTTCCAACTAGAAAGGTGTCCTTGCATAGCTTGAATTGTGTGTCCAGCCATCAGGCTCTATGGGTATGCCTTGCATACTCATACACTAGATTCTCATGAAACATGGACATAAAATGATACACTCGAATCTTCTCAATAACGAAATCACACCTTTTTACTTAAGACCCATCTTTTTTAGCATATAACACTATTTTATACTTCCTGAAATCTACTAATTTATGTCCCACCTCATCTGTGCTTTCCATATGTTGACATACTGGCATTTGTTTCAAGCCACCACAACACTCACATGAACCATCCAAGCATGTTGTCCTATAAAATATTTTTCCATCCTCTATTTGACATAATTCTTTTGATAAGAACTCTCTTGAAGATTTTGGCAGGGCTTCTATGCCATAATTCTACAAAACATCATTAGTATGCAAATCTAAACATATAGAATGATAAACATCATAATGGTTAGCGAATTCAATATGTAGTCTACAACAACAAGTAGTGTGTGTTTGATTTATCTTGACATAAAAAGGTTTAAGAATTTCAAAAAAAAAATGAGAAATAATAATTTGAGGATAAGTATTTTGAAATTTATGAAAAAATTGGGTTTGACTCATATCCAAAAAATTCTTTGGATGTGGCTCACGGTTCTAACTACCGATTCTCCTTCTTACAACATCCCTTTGATTTAGAGATGACCTTGTATTATTCTTCCAATAATCTTCAATTAGTGTCCTCAATGCTTCAACAATTTTTTTATTTTTATGTGGCAGTCTTCTAGAGAATGCCCATAATTCATTTGAATTGGTGCCCTCAATTCTTTGTTGCCTTTGAATGGATTTTGATAATTTTTTTCTACTAATTCCCATTTGTTCACTTGTGTTTTTAATGAGGCGAGATCTTTTTGTTTGATAGCTTACCAAAGTCGATGTAATGACACGCTGGGTGACATTACTATCCATTGAGTGTGAAGTCTTACCCACACTCTAATAAGCATCCATTAGATTATTCACAATAGTGTTTTCACTTGATGCATTTGATGTTCTCAACCCAATAGTCTTCATGATGTTTCTGTACTTTAAACCCCGCATCATTTGAGCAAATAGTTGACATCTTCTGGTCTCATTTAGCCTTTTCAAAGAACATTTTCCAAATCTTATCAGCATATCTTCTACAAGTGCATTATGGAATCTTACTTTCAATGTGCTGCAAAATATCCTCATCAATATTAATATAAAACTTTGGCTTTCTATGCAAAATTCCAGGTGGTGTTCTCTTAGGTACATACATCTCAACATTAGCAATTTCATCAATATTTAATTGAGGTGGGCTAGATTGAATACCTTCAACTGAGGGTGGAATAGAATACATACCTTTAGGTTCACGTGGGGATGATGGCATACCTTGTTCATCACATTTGAGTGATGATGTACTCTCAACTTCAAATGTGGTGGATGGTGTCCAACCATACTCACTTGTAGTAGATGGTGTCTCTCCATATTCACTTGTTCTTAATGGTGTCCCTTCGTATTCGGGTATGTGCAGGATCATCATGCAAAAAACAGGCCCTTAAGTGGCAAAAAATTCAGAAAAATCAGTGTTAGGCAACTTGACGTAAATATTTGAATAAGTTATCTATATTATTTCAAAAATATGTAAGAATAGAATTTGTATAAAATTGAATGTAGTTTCTAAAATACTAGGTTTATTTAAAAATAAATAAAATATATTTGGTGAAAATTTGAAATTTCAATGCAGTAGTACTTAAATTTAAGGGAAAAAATAAGAAGTAGGTGTCTGTCTGACCGCCCTAACCATAATAAATTAATAATATTTTTGGTAATATTTTATATATAATTAGAGGACTCATGTCCGGATGTGATGCATATTTTTTTGTAATTTTTTTCCAAGTAAATAATTAATTATGATTTTTTTATTACAAATTTTATAAAATATAAAAACTTGTCGGTCTGACCACCTTAACTTGGTCAAAACTTCATGAAATTTAATATTTATTTTTTTAATCCTATAGTATGTGAAGCATAGAATGTGACGCATGGTTTGGATTCAAAAAATATGATACAGTTTGAAAGTTATAGATGTTTTTCAATCATCCTATCGATTAGGACTTTAGTCATAATTCTAATAGAAAATGAATAATAATTATTTATTAAATTCAAATTAAATCATAATTTATATTTTTGGAAAGCTAAGAATCTCCTCTAAAAACCCTTTTCATTTCATTAATTTTTGGTGAAAAAAAGTCGTCAGCCACATACCCCCATAATATTGCCACTTTTTGGCGCACCATGATCCTGCACATACCCATTCACTTGTGGTAGAGAGTGTGTCTCCAACTATGAAATTTGCATCTCCCCTAGCATGAATCTCTCACATTTGTGCCCTTTGTGTTTCCAATTTCTTTTATCTTTTTGATGGTTGAGGTTCCTCTTCAACTAGCTTGTTTTCATCAATCGTTCCCAATTTCCGCTTTGCAAGATATTCCCTCATCTATTTTTTCTCTTTATTTTTGAAGGTTTGGATTTGACCATCTATTAGTTTTTTACTTTTAATATTTTGTTTCTTCAGCATGACGAATAATTTTACCTATGCAAAAAGTGCTAAGTCAAGTCAAATTAACTAATAGTGAAGAGTTGTAAAAGTCTATTAAACAAGGAGACCAATGGTCACCTCTTTCAAATTTTATTTTTCGAAGTTGAAGTGGTTTGTTTTAAGAGGGAAACATTATAAAAGGCCATGATAAACTTGAATGAAGGATGATCTTGGATTGGGCATCAAACCAAATGAGGAAATGTTGAGTTTTCCTTAACAAAATTGAGCTTTTAGTGACTGAAATTGATTTTTTGAGTTGGGTAGCATTATTTTATGTTAGATTGAGCATGAGCAAGGTCTATTAGTCTTGTTACAATAGTTTTCAAGTTTTGGAGTGTTTGGCAAGTGCTACTTTCAATAAAAACATACGGTTTATAAGCCTAGGGAGAGGGTTTTATGGTTTGGATGGTAAATGATTGAATATCTACAATCTAATGCCATAATTTAAAGTTTTGATAGATATAAAGTTCTTCCCCAAGGTTTCAGGAGATTTGGACAAGTTTTGAAGGTGGTCCCTTTGTAAAAGTGGGATAATTTGGGCCCTTAAAAGCATAGAAAACTTTATAATTTGTGCAGTTTGGTACAAACCAAGCATTAGTGATTGTTAGATATGTTGAAAGGATCTATAATGGGTAAAATAAAGGTTTCTAAATGGTCCTAGGTCTGTAGAACAACAAATTTGCATAATGAAGCTTATTAAGGAAACCATTGCTAATACTAGTACTTCTAGGCTTAATGAAGGTTTGGTGGTTCAAGGGTTGAAATGGGAATTCAAGGAAGTTGGGACTCCTAATTTGAAAATGTATAAAAACTGTAAGCCTCAATAAAGGGTTCAATGTGCTTTTGAGGATTTGGTGCTCTACTCAATGCCTAAATTGTGGAGTTTCAAGTATTTTTTCTATGTTTTCAGTTTCTTTGTCTTGTGTATGACCCAGTACAAGCCTCCCATGATTAGAAATTCATAAATCATTGTCGTGGAAGGTCTTAACTTGAAAATAAATATATTTTGTGACCCCTTTTGTTTTTTCAGTGAATGAAAAACTCCATTATTCATGATCAGCCTATATAGACCAGCAGGGTATGAGTTTTACTTTAATTTAAAGATGGATCCTTTCCTCCTACTATGGTGACCTGTGATTAAGAGGAAAGGACTGTAATATTTTTTTTAAAAGTTTCATGTTTCTTTTAATAGTAGTAAGAAATCTATAGGGATGATGATGTTATCTTAAGCTGAGAATGTGAGTTTTTGGCATAAAAAGGAGGAACCAAAGTGGTGTTTTTGAGATCTAATGAGGCTAAAGGCCTAGTGACGGTTTATTTTGTTTTTGTGGACCCTAAAATTTTTTTTTGATGCTTTGTTGAGGCTTGGAAGGCCTTGGAGTTTTGAAATATAGAAAACCCTAGATATTTATGAGCAAATTGAGGGTTTTTATATTGGAAACCTATTTGAGCATGCAAGGTCCTAAAACCTAGAAAATATTTTCTTTTGAGACCTAAGTAAAGACTATTTTTGGATTTGGGTGTCTCCTTAGAAGTGAGAAGGTTGTGTGGGGAATTATACCCGATTGAGTGACTTTGATATGCTACAACCTAAACAATGTGAATTTGTTGAGAGAAGAGGTCATGATGAAATTGTAAATTGAATTTTTTTGTAGATTGGAGTTGTGTGTTTGTATGTTACAGGCCTCCCTCTATTGGGAGTATATTCTAATTTTTTAGAGACATGTATGGAAAATTGGTAGCATAGACAAAGAAATCAGCTGGTTTGTATAACTGTTTGACATAATACCTCAATGAAAGCTTTGGAAGCATACACAAAGAAAGTTAATTGTTAAATTTAACAAAATGCCTCAAAGAGATGTGGTTTAAAAATGCAATAGGAAAGTGTATAGAATTGTGTAATTTAAAATTTCCATTAACAACCTAAGGTTGTAACATGACAAATAAACAATTTGATCAACATGGAATAAACAAAACAACAAAAATGAAAGAAAGACATAATAGAATGAAAGAAAATGTACAAAGAATTCACATACCTAAAAAGCTAAAGTTTCCAATGGAGGAGTTCTACCCAATTATGTAGACTTTGCTTCTTCTTTCCTCAAACTCCTCAAAAATTTGACTTTTTCAAAAGCTTGTTCCCCTCCAAACTTCAATTGTATATCAGTTATAACTGTAATTCAAACTTGAATTCATATTATATGCCTTTCAACATGAAAACTATGTTATTTCATGCAAAGGTGATGGAAATATCATGAAAAGGGTGGTGGAATCTAAAAATCATGCATGCACACTTCACTCAATCACCAAAAAGCTACTTTTTGTCAGAGCACGTGTAGAACTAGGACAATATGTAGAATGTGGGCTGACATCACAAGTATATTGTGTTTTTTAACTTTTTTTAGTGCAATAAAAAATGTGATCACATTATAATGCGAGCATGTTATTTCTTGCTTAATGGCCATGTCTCCACTTATTCATAATGCACTCCCATTATAATAAAGTTGGTTTTTTTTAGATTTATAGGGTAGATGGTTAAGGGTACAGGGTCAAGAGATAAAGGGAGTGAGAGAGAGAGAGAGAGGAAGGGAGGGGGAG
>VDFB02270651.1:818850712-818879160 GCA_007258455.2 Sequoia sempervirens
GTATCCAAAAATGTAAAAACATCTAAAAACTAAGAAACTTGAAATTTAACTATTTTTGGGTGATGCAAGATTGCCCTTACACCACTGGATGCTCCTGCATCAATTATGAAGTTTGGTTGATGGTGTTTTTCACATCATGTGTTGCCATCAATTCCAAAGGGGGATATTGTTGGATGTTGTGGTTGTGTTGTTGATATGTGGCTATCATTGATGTCAACACTATTAGTATTTGGTGCATCAAAGGCTGAATATGTCAAGGATATTGAGAAAATTGTTAAAAGAAGTGTTTCAGGTTCTTTGTGCAACTGTGAAGTTCATGAAGGTGTCTTGTTCTATACGTTGAAGATTAGTTGATGTGGATTAAATTTTTTTCTACTAAGTATATCTAGTTCATCCACCAGAAGTTTTAGAGGTCTGCGTGAAGATTTGATCATGTTGTGAACAGTTGTGTTTTGACAATATTTATGTGGGTTCTATCAATGTTCTTGAGTTAATTTTATGTGTTTTTGGTGTTGTGGATGTTTCTCTATTAGTTCTTGTTGTTTTTGGATGCTTCTAGATCATTCTCTATCTTTGTGGTACATCCACATTGATTGGTGTGTTTGTGGTCAAAGATTTTTCCTCTGTATGTTTACTTTTTTATGTTCTTGGCTGACATGATAGTTGTAGTGTGTTGTGGATCTTCGAGGTGAAATTAATTGAACTCTTTTTGTGTTGGAGTTGTTAATTTCGACCTCCACTATGTTGTGGCCAACCTTGGTGGATTCACATTGTAAATTTATTTGTAAATTTGGGCTAACTTTGAAAGTATGCTTTATATTTTCTAACTGACTAAGTTGTTGATGTAATCTAATGTTTTGGATATATAAGAGCGATTGTTTAAGAAAAGTTAGTGTGTGCATAAGAGCGAATGTATGCTAGAGAAAGTGCAAATGTGTGAATAGTGTTCCTATCATTTGATTGTAGAGTAGAATGAGAAGAAGGTTGAGAGAAGAGTGAAGAAGGTTTTTTTGTGCTTAATTGGAGCTATAATCAGGCTTGTGTAGAAGCTATCTTTCAGTTCATACTTTTTGGATCTAATCAATATTGTCTTTTATTGTTGGGCAGTGAGCCCTCTTGTAATTGAGTTGTGAGCTCTAGGTAGTGTTCCTGAATGCATGTGCATTCCCATTACTCATATACTTTTAACAGGGTATAATATTGTGGACTAACATCCACCATGGTTTTTCCCCTAATAGGGTTTCCACATAAAAATTTTGGTGTTCTTTGTGTTTCTGATGTATTTACTATTGATGGTTTATTGTTCATTCATCAGATCTGAGATTAAGTTAAATAAAGTTTGAAAAGTTTAAATATTTTGTGATAACTGATTCACCCCCTCTCTTAGTTGTCTTTCCTTTTTTTTCCAGTAGAAACAAGTCCAGGTTTTGACTAAATGCTTGAAATAAATTTTTTATTTTCCTCATCCAATTTCTCAAGTTGATTCATCTTCTAATCCCTAACCCTAATAGGAAGAGAGGAAATAAGTAAAATGAAGAGGTGCAAAACCTTTGACAAACCTATCAAGGAGTGGAATGATAGTTTAATGAAAAGAGGTAATTGAATCATGTATGAATCTCTCAGATGTCTCCAGTGGGAAAATAATTCAAAATCTAAGATTGAAGAGGAGATTGTCACTATTGAGAAAGAAGAAAAGGTATGGAGTCACTATGTGAATGAGATCAAAGCAATGATAAGCTTTGGAATGGAGAAGTTAGTCATAGATCAAATCATATGGTCTAACATTGCTAACACTTGTTGCATTATTTGGAATAAAAGTGTAGAATGAAAGCTACAATTCACAAGGTAAGGCTTACAAAAAATTCAGGAGGTTCAAACTAAATGCAACGCTATTTTAGAGGAGGTTTATAAGAATCTTTTTTCCCTCATATTGCAACCTAATAGGGGAGGAAATGGGAATGATGAAAATTCCAAAGTGCTGGAGAATGACTTTCAGAAGATAGTTGATGTAATTTTCAATTCTGAACATCTGAAGAAGTTTAGGGAGTTGGACCTTATCCTATCTCAAGCAACTATACTTATGAGGACTTACAATCAAAGAATTGAGTTTTTTTGAGATATCCAGCTAGTGTGGAGGATGAGTGGGAAATGTAACTATTCTCCAACACAAGGAGTTGGTACCTATCATCAAGGATTTTTAAGCCTTGTGAAAAAGACTTGCAACCTTTACAGAATTGGGAAGCAAAGTGTCACCATCTTTATTTTTTAGTTACTACTTATTTCTTGAATAGACTTCTTTATTCTAGTTAGTTCCGGGAAAAGGAAAGAAGTGGTTACTCATTTGCTTTACATATATATATATATATATATATTTATTTATTTTCATAAAAAGGAATCTCTTTAGACATCATTGAAAAAGACCTGATATTACCTGGTTGCTTTGAATAACAATTTTTCTATGAATCAAAATCTTTAGTTATCTATGTGCATCTAGTTTACAGAGATATTTGATATTCTTAAATGTATGAGTTTTGTTATATCTTGGTGTTTATACTATTCCTATGTGCAAGTGTATGCATCTATCTTTGTAGAAAATTTTATTTTGCAAGTAATATTGGGCTTGTATTTCAGTTACTACTTCATTTTAAGTGAGTCAGTCTTTGTGCTAGTATCTTTATAATTTGTTTCATGTGAATTGGTCTTAATTTGTGCTAGTATCTCAACCACCTTTCCTTTGCATTTGATATTAGAAATATTTCTTGTATCGGGTTTCACCTTTCCTACTTTTAGGTTAAAAGCATATACGTGTTTATTTAGTTTTAGTTGAAATTCATTGCATATCATATGATAGAGTTGTACCTCTAAAATTGAGAGGAAAGTCACAAATGAAATTGTGAACTTTCTAGAGCTATTGGGGAACGATTGCACATTTTTGGGCAAAGAGTGAACATTTCTCAAGGTGCCCAATATGTTAGCCAACATGATGAAAATTATATTTGAAGGTCAAATTTCCTCCCATTTATTTAACAAATCATATCTTGATCGTATTGGAGCCCAATTTCACAAGCCTCAAAATTTACAAAATTTGCCTATGTCCTTACTCTATTTTACCCATCAATTATATCCAATCTAAAAGTGCTTCAATGGACCCCTTTGTTGGAAATTCTTAAAACCCCATAAAAATCATATATTATAGTTATCACTCAAATTTCTAAGTAAAAATATGACTAAGTTAAAACCATCGATAATTTCCTTAGTTCATGTAAACTTGTTGAAAGGTCAAGTTGAAAACATCAATAAGTTCATGATTACAAAAAATTCTAAAAAATCTAGAGAAAAGTGATATGTTTCAATTTGTTGATGATTTTTGTGACTTTGTGAACTCACTAGAAAGTTGACAAGAAAGGTCTAAGTTTGAAGTTACAATGAGTTCACAAACTCATTGAAAAGCCAACAATTTTCATGAATTGCCAAAAACTTTGACAAGCAATAAAGAAAAGAAAGAAAATGGCTATGGAGAAAGATCTCGTGAGCCAGTTCACTTAAAATCCATGAATTGCCCAAACCCTGGCTAAGAGAAAGAGAAAAGTGGTTATGGAGGAAATTTTGTTAGAAAAAGGTGTTGTGCGATTGTTCCTCGACATGGCAGGTATTGAGCCGGTTACAATCTTTGCGTTAACCCAAAAATTAGTGCGTTATGTCATTTTAAAAGCACAGGAGGTGATCATTTTCTCTGAGCCTTTGCTTCTCGCCTCGCTGCAATAAAAACTGCCTTTTGCTCAGAGTTCTAAGGAGTATGCATTCTACAAAATCTAACAACAATAGTTTCTTTTCCTTTGCAAAGATGCCTCCACAATGATGAAGAGGTGCAGGAGGTAAGTATTGTTTGCTATTTGTTTTGAATTTCTTAGTTTCAAGTTGATTTTGTTTGTTTTAGGTTAGATTTGATTATTTTTAAATTTTTTTAGGAGATACAAATGATCCTAAAAATCCTCAAAATCCTAAACAAGAAGAACAAGAAAATCCTCCTCAACAAAATCAACCTCTCCCACCAATCACTCAACACCCTCCTAGCACTCAACAAAATTTGAGTGAAATTGAGAACAACAAAAAACAAATTGAGTATCTTATCAGTAAGTTGAGTGATCCAAATGCTTCAACCGTAGAAAGAATGACACTAGAAAATTCAATGAAAGAGATGTTAAAAAATGTACATTCAATAACCCAAAAAATAACAGGATGGAAATATAGGAGGCAACTAGCTAGGGCATATTATGCAGATAAACTATCATATAAACAAGTAAAAGATTTAAAAATTACTAAAGATGATTTGTGCTATTTATTCACTAACCCTAGAACAAATAAAAATCTTAGCCTCAATGCAAATAGGTTTCCTATTCATTGGTGCCACCACCAAGAGATTAGGAACCATTTTTATGATAGGTGGTACTTGGTCTTTGATTACCCACCATGCAACAATTGTGAAGTCCCCCAATATTATCTTAGGAAATTATATAGTGATTTTGTATTGAACCAAATCCAAAATTATTTTGATATGAGGGAGTTCCAGGGAAGAGGTGGGGGTTCAGCTCAGGATAGGCTTGGTGCACAGCCAAATCTTGCATGGAAAGGGAGACAACCTCTCACTAGGCCACCTCATGAGCACATTGTTATGCCTATCATTACGAAGGAGAGTATCGATGTAGAGACATTGCAAGTGATCAAAATTTTTACCCAGAGTGTCATCCATCTTACTAGCCCTATTGTATAGCACCATCTAGGTTAGTCTTTGGGCGGTGGCCTTCAAATCCATGTTTTTCAATCTTGTAGGGTGACTTGTTCATATGACTCCACTGACACTCAAGAGGTTGCTATGGAAGATTTGTATGCTGCTACAAAGGATCCATATGCTGCTACACAAGATTTGTATGCTACTATGGGGATGGAGAGGACATCTAACATTTTGCTTCATGCATATGACATTGATAGTCATAACATGTTCATTGAATTTAATTTATTCAATTTTGATTCTGAAATGTAAGATTAGCTAATTTAGTTTTATTATTTTAATAAAATTATAGGGTCATAGTGTTGAGACTGGATACACCGGTCCTCCACCTACTTATTTTTGCAGTACACCTATCAGTGGGGTATGTAAATAGTAAAAAATTATAAATTTATTACATGTTAATAGCATTGTTTTAGGAATGGTATTTTAATATGTGATTTTGGATGTTGAATAGGCTAATATTGGAGGTTTCAAGAAAACACCTCATAGTGCTAGTGGATTTACTCAAACATACATGGAGGTAATAGAATAAAGAGAACTTAACTAATGAATTCTACTTAATAGATTTGTGTAGTTTATATTCATATTGTTGGTTATGTTTCATTACATATCATTCAAACTCAAAGCATTACTTCAAATTCCATAACTAATAACTAGATGTTGATAGATGACAAAATTTTAACTGTACAATATAGTTGTTTAGAAATTCAACATAAGCAACACGATGCAATTACTTCACATGGAGGCATGCGCTTGCAAAGGTGCACCAACATGAAAAACTATGGATGCTTGGAAAATATTTATGAAACCATAATAGTAAGCAATAGCATAGAAAAGATAGTTAGTGATGCAAAGCATCATATCAAAACACTCAATCACCAAGGTACATTTGATGTAGTGTATCCAACAAACACCATCAACATTATTTCTTCAAGGGATTTCAATCCCAAATATAATCAGGAGAAGTTCCAATATAATTTCATCAGAAATCTACTTTTCATTCAACCAAAATCCACTCAAATTCTCTTAGCTATTCCATAGGCCATCATTCATCATTCCACTAATCAGTATTCCAATTGACTCGTTCAAAGAAAAACTATATTAAATAAAACTTTGACTTAATCAATTAGATTCACATCATTCTCAACCACCATAAAAGCAACATAAACCTAATTATTGGCACTTGAACAATTCATCCTTTCATTTATTCACCAAGGTAAAAAATAAACTAAATCATACCTCACTATTATCAGTCCATTATCAAGCACTGTACTCACCATATTTTGACTACAATAGTCTATTTACAGGTTACAAACTCCTGCTACAACAAAATCTTGATTATCATCTTGTGGTTAATCACCAATTTTCTCAAAAGGATTCATAATACTCACCCATCCAACCATAAAAGTCACCAAACCTGTCTTATACACCTTAACCAAACTTAGTAACATCTATCATATCATGAGTTTGATAGTAACCAAGAACTCAATATCATCCTTTCCACTGTTTAAACAAACATTGTTTTGATCAGACAATATCATATTCCTCTAGTAGGTCTATCAACCATTGAATCAAGTAGTTACATTCATATCTCAAAGCTTATTAAAAAACACAATGCACATTTAGAAAAAAATTCCAGCACATCAAAACATATAAAAGTTCTTAGATGTTTGACATAAAGAAAATCATCAAATTTGAGACTATCCTATGAAGAAAGGCTAGTAGATTAGGCTTGTTTTACAAAGGAGACCCCTTCAAAACCATTCCAAATCACTCAAAACCTCAAAAAATTCATCAAGAATGTCTTATAACTCAATATTTCACCATTTATAGGGATTGAAAACCATAAAAATGTTTTCATCCAATAAACCCTCATTTATAGGGTGTAAAAGCACAAATCAAGGAGGGTTTTGTGAAAAATACTCTTGAAAACCTCTATTTCTATGGACACCACCTAGAACATGATTTTTAATGTCTTCCAAAGACCTTATACATCATTTCCAAGCCTCTACAAGATTTATTTATTCATGACCCATGGCTGTAAAATCACTTTTTGTAGGAAAATCCTCTATTTTCTAGTGTAGCAACAACTCCACCATGGTATTCTTTCTTTTCCTTGCACTTAAAATCATTAAAACATGCAAAACAACCTAACATTAACCTACTCCACCAATTTAATTGACCTACATTGGTGGAGTAGTGAAGAAAAACCCTATTGGACTCTCAAACTTGCTTCTAAAAGAACTTTGTCCGGCACTAAAAATTGCCTCTTATTCTTTTGTTTCCTAAAACTAACCAAGTACAACTATTGAAATTGGAAACTAACTCCTCTTTACATGCATTCACACTATGATTGAACTTTGGGTGTTCCTAAATTACCAACACAAGAAAACAAAACAATGGAGTAATGCTGCAAACTCAAAAACAAGGAATTTTTATTTCAAAATCTAATTACAAGAACGCAAACTTCTTCTTTTTCTTGCCTTTACATTCCTTTTAAAGATATTTCATTTTCCATAACTGTCTTTCCATCGGTTGAAACTACCCCTTTTAACCCTTAATATGCTTTATTTCCTTGTTTTTATCAATTTAACAACTTTTAACAATATTACATTATTGCATTGTTTGCATTTTCCCACTTTGACCACCTAGAACTTACCCATAACCTTAAATACTTTCAAATAAGACCTCATATGACCTTGAACATGCTTTACATCATTTTTCCATGACCTTTTGTGATTGACTCAATACAAATTTGAACAATCATCCCTTTTGCAAAATTGAAAAGTATTTGATGACCTAGGTGCTCTTGCACCAACATCTGACCCAATTGAATCAAGAGAAGATCAAATTGAATAAGCAACTAAAATTTATTTCTCTTTTCATCAAAAATTAGTTTTTTTTTCATTTTCAAACCACAAGGAAATAACAAGCCAACTCATTTCAATACTTCTTCTTATCATCCTCAAGCTTCAAACATCTTATTTATCAACAAAAATGATTGATCCGTGCACAAGAAACCTAATTAGAGTCACTAAATAATCCACTCTTTCATCATTCACCAAGGCACCCTTCCACTCAATTTGATTTACCTAGGAAAAATAACCAAAAACCAATCTTTCATGTTACAACCTATATCCATCAGATCCTAACACACCTTTGTCATCATCAATTTATCTAAATTCAAAGAAAAAACCTAATAAAGAGCTCTAAATCTTTCAATTCCTTAAAAAACTCACCAAATTTTCACTTTTACCAACTAGTTCCTCAAGACTAAGATACTAAAATCAACCATTTACACCTCAATCATTTCATCTAGCTTCCAAGAAATTACTCACATCATGTTTATTGATTAATTTTATTCTATGCACAAACCAAGCCCTACGAAGGAGGGTTTATTGCATAACCTTGGTACAAGTTTCCAAACCTTAAATACTCCTTTCACCACCACAAACACCATGGAAATATCCTGCATAAGCTTTAGAAATGATGCAAAGTGGCAGGGGAGGAAAACTCACAATCACAAATGGAAAAGTCACTCCATTGAATGCTTCTCTCAAATACTATTATGAGGAGTCCTAAACTCCACTATTCTTTAAGAGATCAACCCCACACACCTAGGGTTCACAACTCAGACCACTCACAAATCTTTAAAACATTTGGATCATGTCTCATTAAGTCAAAACAAGGTTCACTTAGGTTTCAACAAACACCCATCACTATGGTGACTTAGACCTCACTCTCTCTTAAGGTTTGCAACCCTTGCCTGGTAGGATAGTCAAAATAAAAAAACACAAGGAAGAATTTTAAGACACAAAACCTATGGATTGAAACCCCTAAGATGGACCCCTAAAAGGTTCCAAAACCCTTCCTCAACTATCAAAACATCACTCACAATGGCCCTTTCTACCACTTCTCCAAAAGGCCTAATTCACAGACCTACACCTAGGCCTTGACTATGTAGGATCTCCCCTTCACCCAAAAGCCAAAATTAAGACTCCTATAGGTTCTCCACACCTATTTCCACCATTCCTATGTGCCTCTTAAATAGATTCTTCAAAATCAAGCAAAAACTCATTTTTTTGCTTGTTAATTATGCTTGCCACATAGAGATGCCAAGCCAAAATTCATGCACAACTTCCTACAATGAGCCTTCCATTCTCCAAAAAATTTATGACATGATATTACGGCCTTAAATGTTCCATCCCACTGAGATTTAGCAATTTTACAATGTGGGAATGGAAGAAATATACATTTTCACCCAAAACCCTAATTTTAAGGGTTGTTAGACCACCCAATAGAGAAATTGGAATATCTCCCTTGATACTAAAATAAATATCACCACTCCAATTCCAAAGGAAATCTTATTTAATTACCTATCCAACAATTATGGGATTGGAGAATGAAAGTGAACATACAGTCTATACCAAGTATGGGATCAACAAATTCTTCATAAAAACATAGGAAAAACAACAAACTTCTTATTGAAACTTCTTCAAAACATCAACATCAACCTTGCCTTAACCAATAGAGGCATATTTGAAGTCTTAAAAACTCCCTCCAACTTCTTGCAACTGTCTTTTGAAAAGAGAGATGTTGGAAAATGGCTAATCTCATGTTTGACTTCTAATTGCCTAGTTAAGGCAATGTGAGCAACTTCTACCAACTCGACCACAAAGAGCCTTCCAAAGTGTGTCAAAGTCATTTAAAACCTTGTCAAAAAGTAAGGTGAATCCCATAAAGTATCTAGATATAGCAAGGCATCCTTTTTCCTTATTTTTCCAAGATGCACTAGACTTACAAAGGAGGATGGAGACCTTGTTGTACAAAGAAGTTGGTCTCCAAGACCGAAAAATCAACAAAAAACCTAGAAGACCTACTACAAAGCATTGAAATGGTCCATAACAACTTATTCCATCCATAAACCAAGAATAAAAACATGAAAAATTATTATAGGTTCCTTAGACCCATGGGCACTCTTGCACCATACTCCCAAGCAAGAAAAAGATCTCAAGTCCTCTTTGAGATCAGGTCTTTTATAGTAGTTCCATGTTTTTTAATACCATTTTTTGACATCCATGTTGCATGCTCTTCAGGTAGACCTTGCCATTTGACCAGGTATTCCTTATAAACCTTCCTTCAAGTCTTCTTTGTCTCCTTGGTGTCTAGGATGCATTCAAGAGTCATAGGTTGGCTAGGGGGTAGTTCCTTCACCCAATCTTCAATCTCCATTGCTGTTGTACCAACTCTATCACCTACATTCACAAAAGCTATGAAAGGATACAAGTTAAAAATTTTGAAGATAGGAGAGATTACCACCCCAAGAGGTAGCTCTATTTCATAAGCATTTTCACCAAACTTGTGGACCACCTTGCAAGGTCCTATCTTCTTCATCATGAGTTTGGTATACTTTCCTTTTGGAAGTCTCTCCTTCTTCAAGTGTTCCATCACCAAGTCTCCAACCTTGAATTGGGCATTCCTCTTCTTTAAATATTTCTTTTTCCTTATACTTCTCAACATTCTTTTGAAGGGTTTCCTTCACTTGTTGATGAATATCCTTGATTGTAACAAAAAATTCCTCACCTTGAGCACTTATCTTAGCAAATCCTTGTAGATCTCTTAGTTCATAGAACCCTCTAGGGTGCATTCCATAGACTACTTCAAAAGGGATTCTACCAATGCTACTATTCATGGAGTCATTATATGCAAATTCAGCTTGAGGTAAAATTAGATCCCAAGCTTGTCCATGCTCCTTGGTAAGGCATCTTAAGAAGTTTCCCAATGATTTATTCACCACTTCAGTTTTTCCATCTGTTTATGGATGGTATGTTGAACTAAAGGATATATTTTTTCGAAGTTTCTTCCATAAGGTCCTCCAAAAGTGACTAGTGAATTTAGAATCCCTGGCAGAAACAATGCTTAAAGGAAGTCCATGTATCCTAACAACCTCCTTAAAGAAGAGACCTGCTATATGAGATACATCATTGGTGAATTTTCAAGGAATAAAATGTTCCATCTTACTAAATCTATCAACTACCACAAAGATACTATCAAAAACTCTTTGGGTTCTAGGAAACCCCAAGACAAAGTCCATACTTACACACTCCCAAGGCCTATTGGGAATGGGTAGTGGTTGATAGAGTCTTGAATTTGATGAAGTTCCCTTTTCCTTTTGACATATTGTGTAGCCTTCCACATACCTTCTCACATCCACCTACAACTTTGGCCAATAGTAAAATCTCTTAACTTGTTCCAAGGTCTTGTCAAGGCCAAAGTGACCTCCAAGACTCCCACTATGTTTTTCCTTTATGATATTCTCCCTCATTGAATATTTATGCACACACAATTGGCTTACTTTGAAGAGAAAACCATTCTACAATAAAAAGTCAAAGAATTCACCATGAAAAGAATTCAAATGTTGCTCACATTGTATACCTCCTTGAAATTTGAATCTTCATGATACATATCCTTCAATGCTTCAACCCCCATGCTTTGGAGTTGGATCTCTTGCACTACAAGTGCCCTTATACTAAGAGAATATTCCACCTTATTTTCTTGGCCCTTCTTATGATTTATTGTGAAAGTATAGGCTTGCAAAGACTCTACCCAATTCATGTGCCTATGACTGAGTTTGTCTTGTGCATTCAAAAAACTCAAGGCGTGATTATCAGTATAAACAACAAATTCTTTAGGTAACAAGTAGTTCCTCCAATTTTTGAGGGCTTGGACCATAGCATACAATTCCAAATCATAGGAAGAATACTTCCTCTTTGCTTCATTAAACCTCTCATTGAAAAATGCAACTGTTCTGCCTTCTTGGCTCAAAACAACCCCTATTGCTTGATTTCTAGCATCACACTCAATGGTAAAAGCTTTATCAAAATCAAGGAGCACAAGTATAGGATGTTGTGCTACTCTCATTTTCAGATATTCAAACCCTTTATCAACCTCATTGGTCCAAGAAAACTTACCTTTGTTACATCCTTTTATGGTGTCCAAGATTGGTGCACAAATTTGGCTAAAGTTCTTGATGAACTTTCTATAAAAGCTTGCAAGTCCATGGAAGCTTCTTACATCTCCCATGGATTTTGGTGTTTTCCAAGTAAGAATAGAATCCACCTTTGAAGGATCCATATTAAAACTTCCCTTCGAGATGAAAAAACCAAGGTAGACTAGTTCTTCCTTCGTGAATTCACACTTTTCCATGTTGATCAAAAACTTCTCCTCTTGTAACCTCCTGAGTACCATGTCAAGGTGCTTCAAATGTTCTTCTTTATACCTGCTAGACACAAGGATGTCATCTAAATAAGCTACAACAAAATTTCCAATGAAAGGTCTCAATACCTCATTCATAAGGCACATAAATGTACTAGGGGCATTTGATAACCTAAAGGGTATCACCAACCACTCATAGAGCCCTTCATTAGTCTTAAAAGTTGTCTTACAGTCATCCCCCTCTTTGATCCTTATCTAATGGTACCCGCTCTTTAGATCAATCTTGGAAAAGTAAGATGCTCCTAATAGACAATCCATGAGGTCCTCCATTCTTGGCATCAGGAACCTATATCTGATTGTGATTCTATTAATGGATCTTGAATTAGTGCAAAGCCTCCAATTCCCATCCTTCCTTGGTGCTAGGATAGTAGGAACAACACATGGGCTCAAACTATTCCTCACTAGCCCTTTATCCATCAACTTTTGCACTTGTCTTGCAATCTCCTCATTTTGAGCAGGTGTCATCTTGTATGCAACCTTATTGGGAAATGTAGCCCCTAGAATTAGATCAATATGGTGGATTATATCCCTAATGGGAGGTAGGGAACTAGGTAATTCATTCATCGTTATGTCCTTGTACCTTTCCAACAACTCTTGGACTTCCTTTGGTGCATCTTCCTTCTTCTTTGTGAGAAGATCTGCTTCACTTTTTTGCTTCATAATTAGGAAGAATCCTCTTCCTCCTCCTTCCTTCAAGGTCTTCATGAACTCCTTCTCACCCACCATCAAAACACTAGGCACTTCATGCTTTGCCTTGTCTTCTTCTGGGAGAGGTGAAAGGTTGTAAGTCTTCCCATCCTTCACAATGGAATATGTGTTCTTCTCTCCATCATGCTTGGTCTTCCTATCAAACTACCAAGACCTACCAAAAATATATAGTTTAATACTTGTACTCAAAATTTTGTTCATTAGATCTCATACATTATAAGTCATGACGTGGATTGCTTTTGTAACTTTTTTGTGATTGAATAATTTGTTGTTTTATTTTCAGATGTTGGTTGTGGAAACACCTCCAAATGTTGCAAGGGAAATGGATATTCGTGTTTCATCTGCTATACAATCCTTGATGGCTCCAATAGGGGAGGTATGAGGCAAATTACTAAATTTCAATTTACATTCATTGTTATAGATATTAGTTCTAGTGAAAAATCAAACCATTAGTGATTCGTAGTTTAATTCCTATTTGGATGGTTTATACAAGGCTTTAGTATGCATGAGCATCAATATGCAAATATTTCCATCATGAAGAGTGATCGTGAGATGGTATTAAGTGATTATTTTGTTAAATATATCATTTTTTATAATGTAATTTCTATATATTAATGGCTTTACTTCTTATTGTAACAGTTAAAACTTCACACGAGCTAAACTATAGGAGGAGTTACAGGAGCACTCCTCAAGCATAGAAAAAATGAGTGACAGACTTGTTGCCATCGGATCACCAAACAAAGGGAAAGAATTTATTTCCAAAGCATGGAGAGAAACGAATTTTGATTCCAGAGCCCTTTTTTGTATGCCTAGACATGGCAATTTTGTACATATTTTTATTGGATATATTTGACATTGTATGCCTATATGGCATTCTCGTAAGCCTATATGGCTATTTTTTAACTATATTTTATACTTATATCGAAATATATTGATGTATGCGTACATGGCTATTTGGTTAATACAAATAATTTTTATTGATGGTGTCCATACTTGCTCTTTTTGACAATGTCAAAATCATGGTTGCATACAGATTAGGCAAAAGACTTTTCCTTTTAGATTAGCAATGCATGGAAGTTTCAAAAAGTATCCTTGATATTACAAGAAGATATGTGTTTATACCATAGCAGAAAAAATCTTTTGGGGAGAAAATCAACAAACCAAAAGTATAAGATTTTTTGAAAATATCGAGAAAAAGTCTAGAAAAAATCATATTTAAAAAAAAAAAAGGTACAACAAGAGATTTTTTTAAATTTTTTTTTTTTTGAAGGTATTTCCATGGCATAGAGATATAGAGAGAAAATAAAATAAAGAGTTTAACTAATAAATTGTAAAAAATAGATTTTTGTAGTTTATATTCATATCATTGATTACATTGCATTGCACATCTTTCAAACTCAAAGCATTGCTTCACATTGCATAACTAATAACTAGATGTTGATAGATGACAAAATTTCAATTACAATATAGTTTTTACAAAGTCAACCTAAGGTTATGCAATTACTTCACATTGTGTAACTAATAACTAGGAGAAACTCCCAATTACATTTGCTTGTCATGGCATTCTATGAGACCACATTTCTTTGAGGCATTTTTTCAAACAATTCACTGCCTTGTCTATACTACACATTTTTTATACATGTCTACCAAAGTATTTTGTCAAATAGTTCATTTCACGGTTGCTATGGCTAAAAGCCTTAAACAAGTGCTTTTGAACAAGCTATGGATGTGGAAAAAATCTATCAAAAGTATAATAGTAAGCAATATCATAGACAAGGCAGTGAACTCTTGGAAAAAATGCCTCAAAGAAATGAGGTCTCATGGTGATGGAATGCCATGGAAATCAAATGTGATTTCCATGGCATTCCATCACCATGAGACCTCATTTCTTTGAGGCAATTTCCATGGCATTCCATCACCATGAGACCTCATTTCTTTGAGGCATTTTTGCAAAGAGTTCACTGCCTTTTCTATGGTAACACATTTTTCATCCATATCTATCAAAGCATTTTATCAAATAGTTCATTGCCTTGCTGCTATGGCTAAAATCCTAAAAAAGATGCTTTCAAACAAGCTATGGATGCTTGGAAAAAATCTATCATAGCATAATAGTAAGAAATAGCATAGACAAGGAAATGAACTGTTTGAGAAAAATGCCTCAAAAAATGTGGTCAGGGTGATGGAATTCCATGAAAAGAAAATTTCTATGGATTGTCATGGCATTCCATCAACATGAGACCATTTCTTTGAGGAATTTTTTAAAATAGTTCACTGCCTTTTCTATGCTACCACATTTTTCATACATGTTTACCAAAGAATTTTATCAAAGAACTCACCTCCTTGTTGCTATGGCTAAAATCCTAAAATAGGAGCTTCCAAACAAGCTATGGATGCTTGGAAAAAAATCTATCAAAGCATAGTAATAAGCAATAACATAGACAAGGCAACGAATTGTTTGAGAAAAAACCTCAAAGATATGTGGTCTCAATGGTGGTGGAATTCCATGACAATCCATAGCAATTTTCTTATCATGGCATTCGTCATGCCATTCCATCACCATGAAACCACATTTCTTTGAGGCATTTTTTTAAATAGTTCACTGCCTTGTTTATGCTACCACAATTTTCATACATGTTTACCAAAGCATTTTATCAAACAACTCACCTGCTTGCTGCTATGGCTAAAAGCCTAAAATAGGTGCTTCCAAACAAGCTATGGATGCTTGGAAAAAATCTATCAAAGGATAATAATAAGCAATAGCATAGACAAGGCAACTAACTATTTGAAAAAAAGCCTCAAAGAAATGTGGTCTCAATGGTGGTGGAATGCCATGACAATCCATAGAGATTTTCTTGTCATGGCATTTGTCATGCCATTCCATCACCATGAAACCACATTTCTTTGAGGCATTTTTTCAAACAATTCACTGCCTTGTCTATGCTACCACATTTTTCATATATGTCTACCAAAGAATTTTATCAAAAAATTCACTGCCTTGCTGCTATGGCTAAAAGCCTTAAAAAAATACTTTCGAACAAGCTATGGATGCTTGGAAAAAATCTATCAAAGAATAATAGTAAGCTAAAAGCTATGGTCTCATGGTTTTTTTTCACGCAAAATCCAACATTATTTTATCCACATTTTTTTGCAGGTTATAAACACTTTTTTTTTTTGGTAATTTTGTTGTTTTAAATGAAATTCAAGTTTATGGTGGTTTTTTTTTTATATGACGATATGTGATATTCTAATCCTAATTCATGATTCTAGGCTACATAGATATATATTTTGTTTTTACATGTTTTTTGTACCAATGAACCTAAAACGAACTGAACCGGACCCTCCAAAACATTTTGGCCAAACTTGTGAACTGAACCCTCGAACCTAAACCTCAAAACCTATTCCAACACTCTTCATTTTTCTTTCACAAACTTAATTGACCACCAAATTATGTTGCCCCTTGACTTTACCCATGTTTACTGCCTCAAACCTTTGTTTTTCATTCAAAACCCCTCTTTTCCCAACTAGGGCATGTCATGCCAAAACATACTTTTTACCTCCCCTATCCTTGTAGACATTTTGAACACATAAAACTCCACAATCTCACCCTATTTCTAACCTATTCTAACTTATTTTTAAGGAATTCTTCTTTTCACCTCTTCTAGCCTTGCTTTTAAGGGGCCTCAATTTTGAATTTTCAATAGGGGTAGCATTAGTAATCTCTTCCAATGCCATTACTAATGCTATTTTCTTATTCCTACTCCATATCCTACTTACATTAGGCCCATATCACCAAGACACAACCTGAACAATAGGTGGAATGGCCTATTTCAACATACTACACTCAAACCCTTAAGGGATCGATCCGGTTGAACGTAGATCAGAGCAATTCCATGTGTTTGGGTGAGAAAGAGGACCATGCATAGTGTGAAAATTCCTATTTGGACATGTTGGAATAGTCTATTTAGTTACACGAGTTGCAAAATGAAAGTTGCACCACTTTGTAATTTTCCACTGCTTCCATTTGACACTTTTTCCATCAACTGAAATCTGGACACCATGGGAAAACCACTTTGAGATAACAAAAACAGAGAGAGGTTACTGTAGAGAGGCCTAAGAGGATCCCATGCAATCAAACGAGAAGTTTCTAAGCATCACGGTGTCCGAGTAACCTCATGTTGAAGTTTGTAGCCATTTTGCCCTTTGGACCCTTAAAGGATCGATTTGGTTGAACATAGCTCAAAGAAATTTCACGTGTTTGGGTGCGAAAGAGGACCATACCTAGCATAAAAATGCCTATTCAGACACAAAATAGTCCATTTGCTCACAGAAGTTGCAGAATGAAAGTTGCACCACTTTGCAAATTTCCATTGCTTCCATTTGACACTTTTTTCATCAACTAAAAATTGGACACCACAGGAAAACCACTCTAATGTAATGAAAACCAAGAGAGGTTATTGTAGAGGGGCCCAACATGATCTCATTGAATCAAATGAGAATTTTTTAAGTGTTACGGTGTCCAGGTAACCTCATGTTGAAGTTTGCAACCATTTTTCCCTTTGGACCCTTAAGGGATCAATTCGGTTGAACATAGCTCAGAGTGATTCTATGTTTTTGGGTGTTAAAGAGGACCATGCCTAGTGTAAAAATTCATATTCAAATATTTTGGAACAATATTTTTGGTCACACGAGTTGCAAAACAAAAGTTGCACCACTTTACAACTTTCCACTGCTTCCATTTGACACTTTTTTCATCAACTAAAAACTAGACACCACGGGAAAACCACTCTGATATAACAAAAATTGAGAGAGGTTATTGTAGAGGGGCCCAAAATGATCCCATCATATTAGATGAGAAGTTTATAAGTATTACGGTGTCTGAGTAACCTCATGCTAAAATTTGCAGCCATTTTTCTGTTTGGACCCTTAAGGGATCGATCTGGTTCAACGTAGCTTAGAGAAATTCTGCATATTTGGGTGTGAAAAATGACCATTCATAGCGTAAAAATGCCTATTCAAACATGTTGGAATAGTCTATTTGGTCACACGAGTTGTAAAATGAAACTTGCACCACCTTGCAACTTTCCACTACTTCCATTTGACACTTTTTCCATCAACTGAAAACTGAACACCACGAGAAAACCACTCTGAGATAATGAAAACTAAGAGAATTTATTATAGAGGGGCCCAATGCAATCCCATAAGATTAGATGAGAAGTTTCTAAGCATCACAGTGTCCGAGTAACCTCATGCTAAAGTTTGCATCCATTTTTCCCTTTGGACCCTTAAAGGATCGATTCGGTTGAACGTAGCTCAGAGTGATTCCATGTGTTTGGGTGAGAAAGAGGACCATTCCTAGTGTAAAAATGCCTATTTGGACATGTTGGAACAGTCCGTTTAGTCACACGAGTTGCAGAATGAAAGTTGCACCACTTTGCAACTTTCCACTACTTCCATTTGACACTTTTTTCATCAACTGAAAACTGGACACCATGGGAAAATCACTCCAAGATAACAAAAAATGAGAGAGGTTTTTCTAGAGGGGCCCAACATGATCCCATTAGATCAGATGGGAATTTTCTAAGAGTCATGGTGTCCGAGTAACCTCATGCTAAAGTTTGTAGCCATTTTTCCCTTTGGACCCTTAAGGGATCGATTCGGTTGAACGTAGCTCGAAGTGATTTTGCGTGTTTGGGTATGAAAGAAGACCATGCCTAGTGTAAAAATGCTTATTCAGATGCGTTGGAATAGTCTGTTTGGTCACACGAGTTGTAAAATGAAATTTTAACCACCTTGCAACTTATCACTACTTCCATTTGACACTTTTCCATCAATTGAAAACTGGACACCATAGGAAAACTCCTCTGAGATAACAAAAAACCAACAGAGGTTATTGTAGAGGTACCCAACTTAATCCCATAATATTAGACAAAAATTTTCTAAGCATCATAGTGTCTAAGTAATCTCATGTTGAAGTTTGTAGCCATTTTTCCCTAGGGATCAATTCGGTTGAACAAATGGTCTATACTCTAAACTTATCCAAACCCTACCAACTCTTGTAGTAGAAATTCTAAGGTTTCAAAACTTCAAAATCCACAATTAGATCTTAGTTATACCACCGTACAATGGGTAAACCACAAAACCCTCTATTGTAAACCCTAGGGGTTTATTGAAAATGATACTTCCAAAGCTAACCACAACCTAAAAATTACTCAAAAAAGTTTGTGATACCATGCACAAGATCAAACAATCATAAAATAATGCTTCCCTACACAAAAATACAATTTGACTCTTCAATACCACCATTTTTCTTAAAGAAAACTCACTTTTACACACATGGGTTTCACACCCATCTCACTTTTAGACCTCCCCAATACTAACACATCATTCCCACATCTTAATAATGTTAGTATAGACCTATTCCTAAAGCTATAGAGGCTAAAGAAAGAGGAATGGGTCAAAAATCCATTTTTATTGACTCAAAACCTTCAAATGTTCAAGTTTAGGCCAGGTTTAGTAAATTGATGATATATCACTCCTTATCTACCTTGATGAAAAAAACCTACTGCATGGTGCTCCTGCACCAATCATACATTGATCTTCTTGTCCCTCCTAAATTTTGGACCACATCCATTACCTCCACATAAAACTTGACATCCTTGGTCTTCTTGGTTCCCATGCCTCAATATGGTTATGCAAATGAAAATGAAGCAAAGTAATCATCTCCTTCTCTACTGGCTAGAAGAATGCACGCTTAATGTTTTGATACATGATATCAACTCTCTCTTGTACTCTCATGGTTCAATACCAAAATATAGTGTGGTGGGCCTCTAGAGTTCTAGTCATCTTTCTTCCTCTTCCACCAAATGCTAGCCCGATCCAGACGTCTACTAGCCTAATTAACTTTGTTTTTGAAAGTTGAATGGTGCAGGAGTACCCATAGCTCACCCTCAATTTATGATTTTTTGATGGTAAATTTGGAGGAAAGTTGGTAAATGTTAGTATGTCGAGGTCTTTTTGTCTTGAATAAGGTCTAATAGACCAATCTTTTCTGTACTTTGGGAATTAGTAGGTTAGGGTGGGCAAATGTGCAAAAGCACTCATGAATTAAATAATTGTTGATATTTCCATAAAAGAAAATTATGTAAAAAGTAGGTGGGAGTGTAGAGAAAGATTCTAAAATTGATGTTATAAGGGTGTCTAAGTGGTCCTAGGCCTTTAGAATAATAAATTTGCATGATAAAGCTTATTAAGCAAAACCATTGTTAAATACTAGTATTTGTAGGCTTAATAAGGGTTTGGTGGTTCAAAGGTTGTTATGGGAATTTAAGGGAGATGATTCTCATTTTAAATGCATTAAAAACATCATTCAATCTTGAATGGGGGTTCAATCAATAATTTTTTTGAAGATTGGTGCTCTTCACAACGCCTAAAACTATGGAATTTCAACATTTTTTTGAGTTTTTGAGTTTCTTTTCTATGTGTACTACCTAGTGTAGGCCTCTTATGAATAGAAATTCATGAAAAATTGTTGTGGAAGGTCATAACCTAGATTTCAATCTTTTTTGATACACCTTTGGTTGTTTTAGTGAAAGGAAAATCCATTTTTCTTTATTTAGCCTGTACAGACCAGTAGGGTCTGAGTTTACTTTAATTTTTGTGATGGAGCCCTTCCTCCTATTGTGGTGAATTATGAATTGGAGGAAGGGTTTACAATGTTTTTTCTTCAAGTTTCCTTAACTATTTTAATAATGGTAAGGCGTTTATAGGGTAGGTGATGTTTTAGGTTGAGAATGTGAGATTTTGGCTTGAAATGGAGGAACCAAAGTGAAGTTTTTGAGATCTACTGATTCTAAAGGCTAGGTGAAAGTCTAATATGTTTTTGAAGACCCTAAAAAACTTGTTTGATGCTTTGGTGAGGTTTGGAATGCCTTGGAGTTGTGAGATGCTAAAAACCCTAGGTATTTGTTAGGAAATTAAGGGTTTTAAGAAATTATGGCTTAGAGGTTGAGTTCTTTTCTAAAACCTATGGAATTCAGAGTTTTGTGACCTATTTTATGACTTTCCAAGAGATTGTGGGGTTAGAAGAAGTTTAAAGAGCAATTTTTTTGTAAAATAGGACTAATTTTATAGCCTTTTTGCAGGGCAGTTTGAAGGATCTCCAAGAAATTGCAAAGAAACCTTGTATGTTTGGCTTGGGAATGGTGTTAGGGGTTTGAGTAGATGCTATATTAGTGATGAGATGGTCCTTGAGAGGCATTCTCTAAAATTTAATCCAAATTGTTGAGTTTGGAAGCTTTTCTATTGGTAGTTGTTCCAAGATGGCCAAATGAAATAACAAAGGTTGTTGATTTACTGAAATCTAATTTGTTTGAGTCTTCTCCACCTTGACTCTGCATTACTAAAATTTCTCCTGAGTCACCAATGTATCTCTCTCTTCCTTTTTAGACACTTTCATTGCGGTAGATCATCTATAGGATTTAATCATTTGTACCACATGATTGATGTGCTTTGAATCCTTTCATCTAAAGGAAATTTCATCAACATAAATATTGCTACTCTCTAAAGGTTAACAATCTCAATCTCACTAATAGTGCATTTACAACCATATTCAAAGATTTTCCTTCAAAAGGCTACAAATTCAAATATTGACTTAAATAGCCTTCAAGAGGCTTTAAATAGCCTTTACAAATGATTCTACATCTTTCCAATCATGCCTAACTATTCTTTTTGTAACTAACATGAATTATTACATTATAAATCAATTGTGGATGTGTTATGACCTTATTCAATTGACAAAAATCAAAGCACAAAACTAACTTAAAAGATTTCCGTGAACCAAATTTTCTCAATAACCTTGGTGCCCCTACACCAAATTTCAATATTTCAGTAAATGTCATTACAAGGAAATAACATTATAATGGCTTAGGTACTCTGTTCTCATAGATATTTTACAATGTCACTCATACATTCGAGATTCTCTTATAATGTCTACATCATAGGTTCTCATTTAGAGGTTAACTTCAAATGAGAAACTTGAGATTCCCTCACAAGGCTTCTCACAGTTTTTTATAATGGCTTGAAATCAAAATTGAGATTTTTCAAGATCATCAAAATAAGGATGTTGCATTGCTTTTCTAGCTGAGATTATCTTTGCTGGCTCCAAAATTAACATTTTCTGCAAGGAGAGACCAATCAATGTTTACTAGTTTAGTTACAAATAGACAAAGTAAAAGAATAAAAAGAAACAACTCATGTCCAAAATGGAAATGAAATGAAAATAGATGGAAGGAACTTACAGATAGGCATGGCAGTCTCTCAACTTAGTCACTCCTACTCATATATCTTCATTGCGAGTTCCAAGATACGTATTGCACACAACACCTCTAATGAATCTAAAATATCTTGAAATTCGAGATGCTCCTATAATGTCTACATCATAGGTGCTCATGATAAGGTTAAATTCAAATGAATAACTTGAAATTCCCTCACAAAGCTTCGCACACACTTTTTTAATGGCTGAAAATCATAATTGAGATTTTTCAAGATCATCAAAATAGGGATGTTGCATTGCTTTTATTCCTAAAATTCTCTTGGATGGCTCATAAATCTGCATTTTTTGCAAGGGGACACCATACAGTGTTTATTGGGTTACTTACAGATATGCAAAGTAAAATAAGACATTATAGCATTGGCATCAAAAAAATTAACGTGGATACAAGTATAAATTAATAAGTACCATTGTACATATACTTACAAATTAATCCAATGAATGATTCGGATCTGCTCTACTCTTTATTGTGTCAAGTATTGCCTCATGGTCAGACTCACGGACCTTCCACAAGGTCTTGTTCAAAGGTCTACCCCCATATTTGCTCAAATGAACTTTGGATGCCACAACAAGGTTCGAGTAATGAACAATGTTACAATATATGTCAAAGTCCCCAAACAACCAATGTCTAACGCTCTTATGTGGGTACCTTTTAAGCCATGTTCCAGTAACAACAACTAAGCCTGTAGGGTATTTGATGTTTTCTCCATCTATAACTGGGGCTTCCAATTTCTTTTTTTTGTCAACACAATGACACAAGTAATAATTTGTTCCCTCTTCATTTTCTTCATTTGCAATAATTGCATAAACATGCCCTAGATTGATATGTGCATAAAATCACTTGAAATTAGTCAACATCACAAATACAATACAAAGTAAGATAACAATATGGAATTTCAAAAACTAAGAAAGTAGATATACTACCTAGTTGAACTAGATCTAATACGTGGTCAAATTCAACCAATGATTCCATCTGTGTTAGTTCCAATGGCGTCATAGGGTGATATGTGTGAAGTGGGATAAGATAACTTGTCAACCATTTGTCAACCCACTCCCCTAACTCACAATCATTCTAGGCTTGCATTGTACATGAAGAAAAAAATGATGCCATCTTATGTGTATCAATACTCCATGAACCTGCATTTGAGCTAAAGAAAGAGTGTAGCTCACTTGATCCTATTAGTGTACAAAAATCCTCATATGGTGCAATTTTAGTATCATCCATCAACCAAACAAATCTATGAATTGAAGATGTACCTTCATTACCTGGACCCATCGAAGCATTACACCACTTGACGATTGAACTTGCATCTATCAACTTTGCATTGTCTTTGTACTTTAACTCTTCTCGTGCTAATTCTATTTTCACACCTGCTCCCCCTTTCCATTCCTGGCCTCACAAAAGTTCCACATATGCTAAACACCTGTAGTGTGATGCATCCTGCACAACCAATAGAACATGCACACATTCTTGAACTATGTTGCACAGTTATCCATCCATATTATATGCCGACCGCATGCTATGCCCCTCCGAGCCAAATCACTATAGAACATCTTGAAGCAACCTTGCACAAACTCTAGAGAATGTGTGAGATCATCACTAATATAAAAGTGATACTCCCTCAATACCTTCCTTTGGTCCTCTGTACTATCAGCTACATGAATGAATGCTATGTGCACAAATATTGAAACCTGTGTGGAGTTGTAATACTATGACTACACCTCACACTATGGCTATAGAGTGTAGTTCTCTACAAATTCAACCATAGATACTATGATTCCAACTAGAAAGGTGTCCTTGCATAGCTTGAATTGTGTGTCCAGCCATCAGGCTCTGTGGGTATGCCTTGCATACTCATACACTAGATTCTCATGAAACATGGACATAAATTGATACACTCGAATCTTCTCAATAACCAAATCACACCTTTTTACTTGAGACCCATCTTTTTTAGCATATACCACTATTTTATACTTCCCGAAATCTACTAGTTTATGTCCCACCTCATCTGTGCTTTCCATATGTTGACATACTGGCATTCATTTCAAGCCACCGCAATGCTCACATGAACCATCCAAGCATGTTGTCCTATAAAATATTTTTCCATCCTCTATTTGACATAATTTTTTTGATAAGAACTCTCTTGAAGATTTTGGCAGGGCTTCTATGCCATAATTCTACAAAACATCATTAGTATGCAAATCTAAACATATAGAACGATAAACATCATAATGGTTAGCGAATTCAATATGTAGTCTACAACAACAAGTAGTGTGTGTTTGATTTATCTTGACATAAAAAGGTTTAAGCATTTCAAAAAAAAATTGAGAAATACTAATTTGAGGATAAGCATTTTGAAATTTATGAAAAAATTGGGTTTGACTCATATCCAAAAAATTCTTTGGATGTGGCTCATGGTTCTAACTACCGATTCTCCTTCTTACAACATCCCTTTGATTTAGAGATGACCTTGTATTATTCTTCCAATAATCTTCAATTAGTGTTCTCAATGCTTCAACAAATTTTTTATTTTTATGTGGCAGTCTTCTAGAGAATTCCCATAATTCATTTGAATCGGTGCCCTCAATTCTTTGTCGCCTTTGAATGGATTTTGATAAAAATTTTCTACTAATTCCCATTTGTTCACTTGTATTTTTAATGAGGCGAGATCTTTTTGTTTGATAGCTTACCGAAGTCGATGTAATGACATACTGGGTGACATTACTATCCATTGAGTGTGAGGTCTTACCCACACTGTAATAAGCATCCATTAGATTATTCACAATAGTGTTTTCACTTGATGCATTTGATGTTCTCAACCCAATAGTCTTCATGATGTTTCTGTACTTTAAACCCCGCATCATTTGAGCAAATAGTTGACATCTTCTGGTCTCATTTAGCCTTTTCAAAGAACATTTTCCAAATCTTATCAGCATATCTTCTACAAGTGCATTATGGAATCTTACTTTCCATGTGCTGCAAAATATCCTCATCAATATTAATATAAAAATTTGGCTTTCTATGCAAAATTCTAGGTGGTGTTCTCTTAGATACATACATCTCAACATTAGCAATTTCATCAATATTTAATTGAGGTGGGCTAGATTGAATACCTTCAAGTGAGGGTGGAATAGAATACATAACTTTAGGTTCACGTGGGGATGATGGCATACCTTGTTCATCACATTTGAGTGATGATGTACTCTCAACTTCAAATGTGGTGGATGGTGTCCAACCATACTCACTTGTAGTAGATGGTGTCTCTCCATATTCACTTGTTCTTAATGGTGTCCCTTCGTATTCACTTATGGTAAAGAGTGTGTCTCCAACTATGAAATTTTCATCTCCCCTACCATGAATCTCTCACATCCGTGCCCTTTGTGTTGCCAATTTCTTTTATCTTTTTGATGGTTAAGGTTCCTCTTCAACTAGCTTGTTTTCATCAATCGTTCCCAATTTCTGCTTTGCAAGATATTCCCTCATCTATTTTTTCTCTTTATTTCTGAAGGTTTGGATTGATCATCTATTAGTTTTTTACTTTTAATAGTTTGTTTCTTCGGCATGACAAATAATTTTACCTATGCAAAAAGTGCTAAGTCAAGTCAAATTAACTAATAGTGAAGGGTTGTAAAAGTCTATTAAAGAGGGAGACCAATGGTCACCTCTTTCAAATTTTATTTTTCAAAGTTGAAGTTGTTTGTTTTAAGAGGGAAACATTATAAAAGGCCATGATAAACTTGAATGAAGGACGATCTTGGATTGGGCATCAAACCAAATGAGGAAATGTTGAGTTTTCCTTAACAAAATTGAGCTTTTGGTGACTGAAATTGATTTTTTGAGTTGGGTAGCATTATTTTATGTTAGATTGAGCATGAGAAAGGTCTATTAGGCTTGTTACAATAGTTTTCAAGTTTTGGAGTGTTTGGCAAGTGCTACTTTCAATAAAACATATGGTTTATAAGCCTAGGGAGAGGGTTTTATGGTTTGGATGGTAAATGATTGAATATCTACAATCTAATGCCATAATTTAAAGTTTTGATAGATATAAAGTTCTTACCCAAGGTTTCAGAAGATTTGGACAAGTTTTGAAGGTGGTCCCTTTGTAAAAGTGGGATAATTTGGGCCTTAAAAGCATAGAAAACTTTATAATTTGTGCAGTTTGGTACAAAACAAGCATTAGTGATTGTTAGATATGTTGAAAGGATCTATAATGGGTAAAATAAAGGTTTCTAAATGGTCCTAGGTCTGTAGAACAACAAATTTGCATAATGAAGCTTATTAAGGAAACCATTGCTAATACTAGTACTTTTAGGCTTAATGAAGGTTTGGTGGTTCAAGGGTGGTTATGGGAATTCAAGGAAGTTGGGACTCCTAATTTGAAAATGTATAAAAATTGTAAGCCTCAATAAAGGGTTCAATGAATTGCTTTTGAGGATTTGGTGCTCTACTCAATGCCTAAATTGTGGAGTTTCAAGTATTTTTTCTATGTTTTTAGTTTCTTTTTCTTGTGTACGACCCAGTACAAGCCTCCCATGATTAGAAATTCATAAATCATTGTCGTGGAAGGTCTTAACTTGAAAATCAATATATTTTGTGACCCCTTTTGTTTTTTCAGTGAACAAAAAACTCCATTCTTCATGATCAGCCTGTATAGACCAGCAGGGTATGAGTTTTACTTTAATTTAAAGATGGATCCTTTCCTCCTACTGTGGTGACCTGTGATTAAGAGGAAAGGCCTGTAATATTTTTTTCAAAAGTTTCATGTTTCTTTTAATAGTCTAGTAAGGAATCTATAGGGATGGTGATGTTATCTTAGGCTGAGAATGTGAGTTTTTGGCATAAAAAGGAGGAACCAAAGTGGTGTTTTTGAGATCTAATAAGGCTAAAGGCCTAGCGAAGGTTTTTTTTTTTTTGCGGACCCTAAAATTTTTTTTTGATGCTTTGTTGAGGCTTGGAAGGCCTTGGAGTTGTGAAATATAGAAAACCCTAGATATTTATGAGCAAATTGAGGGTTTTTATATTGGAAACCTATTTGAGCATGCAAGGTCCTAAAACCTGGAAAATATTTTCTTTTGAGACCTAAGTAAAGACTATTTTTGGATTTGGGTGTCTCCTTAGAAGTGAGAAGGTTGTGTGGGGAATTATACCCAATTGAATGACTTTGATATGCTACAACCTAAACAATGTGAATTTGTTGAAAGAAGAGGTCATGATGAAATTGTAAATTGATTTTTTTTTTGTAGATTGGAGTTGTGTGTTTGTATGTTGCAGGCCTCCCTCTACTGCATTAGGAGTATATTCCAATTTTTTAGAGACATGTATGGAAAATTTGGTAGCATAGACAAGGAAATCAGCTGGTTTGTATAACTATTTGACATAATAGCTCAATGAAAGCTTTGGAAGCATACAGAAAGAAAGTTAATTGTTAAATTTAACAAAATGCCTCAAAGAGATGTGGTTTAAAAATGCAATAGGAAAGTGTATAGAATTGTGTAATTTAAAATGTCCATTGACAACCTAAGGTTGTAACACGACAAATAAACAATTTGATCAACATGGAATAAACAAAACAACAAAAATGAAAGAAAGACATAATAGAATGAAAGAAAATGTACAAAGAATTCACATACCTAAAAAGCTAAAGTTTCCAATGGAGGAGTTCTACCCAATTATGTAGACTTCTTCTTTCCTCAAACTCCTCAAAAATTTGACTTTTTTAAAAGCTTGTTCCCCTCCAAACTTCAATTGTATATCAGTTATCACTGTAATTCAAACTTGAATTCATATTATATGCCTTTCAACATGAAAACTATGTTATTTCATGCAAAGGTGATGGAAATATCATGAAAATGGTGGTGGAATCTAAAAATCATGCATGCACACTTCACTCAATCACCAAAAGGCTACTTTTTGTTAGAGCATGTGTAGAACTAGGACAATATGTAGAATGTGGGCTGACATCACAAGAATATTGTGTTTTTTAACTATTTTTAGTGCAATAAAAAATGTGATCACATTATAACGTGAGCGTTTTATTTCTTGCTTAATGGCCATGTCTCCACTTATTCATAATGCACTCGCATTATAATAAAGTTGGTTTTTTTTAGATTTATAGGGTAGATGGTTAAGGGTAGAGGGTCAAGAGATAAAGGGAGTGAGAGAGAGAGAGAGATACCTAAGAGAGAGAGAGGAAGGGAGTGGGAGAGAGATAGAGGGGGGAAAGGCCAAGGGTAGAGGGTAGAGGATTTAAGTTTTAAGAGTTTAAGGTTTACAATTAAAGGTAGAGGGGAGAGAGAAAGAGGGAGTGAGAGAGAGAGACCTAAGAGAGGGAGAGGGGGTAGGAGGGA
>VDFB02270651.1:818880472-818912120 GCA_007258455.2 Sequoia sempervirens
CTCTCCCTCCCTCTCTCTCACTATATTGCTCCCTCCCTCCCTCTCCCACTCTCTCCCACCCTAGCCCACTCTCTCCCACTCTCTCTCACCCTTTCCCACCCTCTCTCAAACTCTCCCACTCTCTCCCACCCTATCTCCCACTTGCTCCCTCTCTCCCACCCTCTCTCCCACTCTCCCACTCTCTCCAAATCTCTCCCTCCATCTCTCCCATTATCTTCCTCCCTCCCACTCTCTCCCACTCTCCCCCACTCTCTTTGACCCTCTCCCACTTTGTCACTCCCTATCTCCCACTCTCCCACACTCTCTCCCATGCTCTCACACCTTAAACCCTAAACCATCTCCCACTCTCCCACTCTCTCACTCTCAACCACCCTCTCCCACCCTCTCCCACACTCCCCAACTCTCTCCCACTCTTTTCCACTCTCTCCTCCCTCCCTTCCACCCTATCTCCTACTCTCCCACACTCTCTCCCACTCTCTCCCATTCTCTCTCCCAATCTCTACCACCCTCTCCCACTCTCCCACTCTCTTGCACTCTCTCCCACACTCTCCCTCTCTCTCACACTCTCCCAACCTCTCTCCCACTCTCCCACCCTCTCTCAACCTCTCTCCCACAAGCATAAATACATACATATAGGCATACATATAAGAATGGATATAGGAATACAAACATGACACACAAAAATACATATACATACAAGCATATCAACAAAAATTCAATAAAGTGGAATGTACCTAAAGGAAGACATAATAGGAGAGCATTATGTGTTGCTAGAGATGTCCCCAAAGAAGCAAAAAAGTCAAAACTAACACAAAACACGAGCGTGTTATAACACACTCACGTTATATTTTTCTTTGGGAATCCCCAAGCCTTAGCTTTGGTATTTTCCTTGGAATACCAACCCAAAGGCTTGGAGGGCATTCCCAACAACTAGAGACGTGTTTTTTGCAAATTCTACAATTTTTCACATAATCGGGTTCATGCTCACTGTCAAGATTGCATTTAGTTCAATATTGACAAAATTGAACACATGGGTAATGTTAAGTTCTCTCTTAGCTTTCCAACGATGTAATGTTTTTCATTTTTTGACAATGTTAGGCCTTTCATCCATAATTTCTTTTGTTTGCATGTCTATTTTTTTTCAAAAAGGGGTGTTTGGTGTTTTTTTCATTATAAATTAACCGTTCATTGAAATTTCAAATAAATTACATTTTTAGAAAGTAGAATCTCTTATACAAATTTTAAAAAATAAAATTAAAAAAGTTTATTACTTTCCAAAATTTGTATGGGAAGCACGGCCAAACTTCTACTTTTTAGGAAGTTCCCACTTAGAAAATTAGTATAAAATCAAATATTCATTAAAAAATTATCAGAAAAGTTGTTCATCAACTAGATACTATTAGCTAACTTCTAATGTAGCAATTTTAAAAATACTACAAAAAGTTCACCGAGCTAGGGTTGTACAAGAGTGGCTATGTTATGTTTTTCTGACAAAAAAAATAGCAATTTCTATACATCCCTCTTTTGAACGCCTTAATCTGAACCATTTTCAAAATAAATTAGTAGTTTAGAAAGTAGACTTGGAGCACTTTGATCCTTGTTTTTGTTCCATCTCAAAATTTTGAGTGTAGCTATCCTCAATTTCATGTCCAAGGTCAGTATTTCCTAATTTCAGAAAAAAAAGTGGCCACTTAAGCCCCCTTTTTGGGAACCATCTTGGTGCACTTACCCACAAAGGAAAATTTCCAAAATGACAAGCTAGAGAGAGAATAATTTATAAAAATTGATAAGTTCATAGGTTTTCAAACTCACTAAAAAGCTAACATGGTTGAAAATTTTAACAAAATAATGAGTTCAAAAACTCATTGACTTACTGTAATTTTAAATAAAGGATGAAAGGTCTAACAAACAAAAGCAAAGAAAATTGTAAAGATTTTTCTAAAGTGGGAAAATAGATAAAACATTTAAATTCCATGACATCATCCAATGTCATTTCATCTACTACCTTGAAATGTCGTGAATGCAATAAGTGGCTTTTAAGCTACTAGGTGTCGTTGCTTAACTTAAGCCATTCATCTTGGGTGGGATGCTTTATCAACCATATGATTTACAAGATCAAGCCAAGGACAAAATTCAATTCCCCAACCTAAATCATTTGTCATGGATACTTATGCATAAGATTTAATAGATATTATATATGCAAGTTATGCAAAATTGAGGATATATCTATAGTGGTAGTAGAGAGAAGTGTGAAGTGGAGTAAAAAATTCCTTAGAGACTAAAATAGTAAAGCCAGTGGTAAAAGGAAAAGGGTGAAGGGGCAGCCATATTATTCTCCTCCACGAAAGGAATACAAAAGGATCAAGAAGCAGACTATACAACAAACAACTGAGGAGGAAGAGCCAACTATAGAGAAGATGACAAAGGCATTCCAAAAGGCCTCAGTCACTTACATGGTTGTGTCTATGGGAGTAATTTATCAGGATTGGGTGTACAACCCATAGCCACAGTATATCGTAGAGAAGAAACTAATACAAAAAAAAATTGCATTGCTCCTCCACCCACGACTGAAGCAACCATTGAAGAGAAAGGAAAGGCTCTAATAATCAATGCTACAAAATATCCTCTTTACTTAGATTCTAAGGAGACTCCTCCATGTGAGGAAGAAAAGGAGTTGGATGAAGGACTTGAAGAAGCAGATACTAGATTGGGACAAGGAAGTATTAGAGAGGAGAATGTTGAACATACATGCAGATTGAAGATGAGAAAAAAGAGATAATTGAGTGCGTTGAGAGACAAGCAGCTGGTAGTAGAAATAGTTGCAATAATGGTATACAAAGATGACCGTTAGCTCCAAGCATTAGATTACTAGCTGACAATTGTCAATTTAGGTAAGCAGACCCACAACTAGTAGATATCGTCGGTAGCATCCTCCCTGTCCATGCCAAAATGGGAGCTTTAGAATAATATGTGCATCCATCGAAGCATAAAGGATAGAGGAACTTTACCAAATATTATAGTAGCAACTACCCTAGTAGACATGTATGCAAAAAGTGGAAGCTTAGCAAGCACAATGTGAATTATTTGACATAATACCTAAAAAAGATCTCATCTCATGGACTACAATGATTGCAAGATATGTACAAAATGGATTTGTTGAGAATTCTTTAGAAACATTGAAGCAAATGTAATTGGTAGGTGTAAAGCCAAATTCCAACACCTTCACAAGTATCCCCCTTGCCTATTCATTACATATGGATCTAGTCCCTTGAATTTGGAAAAGATTTCCCTACTAGTATACATGTTTTTTTTTTAAAGGTGCAATGCACCCATATTATTAGGGGTAAACGCTTTTGACCAAAGCTTTGAACTAGGTACAAAAAACCATAAGAAACTACCAAACCTACAAGAAAAATGGATTCACAAAGGCACAAGGCTTGCAAGCACATTGGTCCAACAAGGGTTTGAACCTTGGTTGTCATCACTACAACCAAGAAACTTGACCACCAAACCAAACCCTTATCAGAAACTACTAGTATACATGTTGACCATATTAGTTACATCACATTTAGCTGGCCTAATATATTATAGATGCAATCTATTCTAGTGGATAGGACCACATACGCAGCCTAAGTGTGTCTAACAAATTCATGTACAAGGACTATCCTCAATCATAGTCCTAATTTACAACATTTGAATCAAATATATCACTGGTATGAGTTTTCCATAGTCCATGAAGTTATAATGTTAAGCTTTTGGATTCAAATGTGTAAATTTTTGTGTCAATGTTTCGGATCACACACAGTGATCCATCATCAGGAAGAGGAAAAAATGAAATGGGAATGCAGATAAAGTCTTATAATGTGAAGCTTTTGGATACAACTATGGAATTTTTTTTGTTGACGTTTTAGACTACACAGAAGGAAGTCACTAAAGTGATTGTGAGTGAATTTGACATTGAAAAAATTAACTTGGGACCTCCTATAAGTGATGGAGGTGTACACAAATTTTAGGTGTCTATAGCAAGAATGATTGAGAGGTCTAAGAAGGACAAAGAAAGTAAAGATGAGCTAAAGAAACAAGTCCAAGTTTTGATTGAATGCTTGAAATTGATTTTTGATCTTCCTCCTCAACCAATTTCTCAAGCCGAGTCATCTTCTAATACCCTGGACCTAATAAGAAGAGAGGCAGTAAGTAAAATGAAGAGATGCAAAACCTCTAGCAAAGCTATCATGGAGTGGAGTGACAGTTTAATGAAAATATTTAATCAGATCATTTTTTAGTCTCTCAAATGTCTCGAGATGGAAAATACTTCAAAATATGAGATTCAAGAGGAGATCGTCACTACCGAGAAAGAAGAAAGGGTATGGAGTCAGTACAGGAATGAGATCAAAGTAATGATAAGCTTTGGAATTGAGAAGTTAGTCGCAGATCAAATCATACCCAATGTTCCTAACACTCATTGCATTATCTAGAATAAAAGTGTAGAATGGAAGCTACAAGTTACAAGGCAAGGCTTACAAAAGCTTTAGGAGGTTTGAACTGAATGCAACAATATTTTAGAGGAGGTTTATAAGAATCTTGTCACCCTCAAATTTCAACCTAATGGGGGAGGAAATAGGAATGATGAAAATTCCATAGCACTAGAGAATGAATTTTAGAAGATAATTGATGGAATTTTGAATTCCCAATATTTCAATGCTAAACATATGAAGAAATTCAGTGAGTTGGACCTTATCCTATCTGAAACAACTGGGCTTATGAGGAATTACAATCAAAGAATTGAGGTTGTTCAAGATAGCCAGTTGGTGTGGAGGTTACAAATGGGAAATGTAACTATTCCCCAACACAAGGAGTTGCTACCAATCATCAAGGCTTTTCAAGCCTTGCAAAAAAGACTTGTCACCTTTGCGGAATCAAGAAGCGAAGTGCCACCATCTTGATTTTTTAGTTACTCTTTATTTCTCAAAATACTTCTTTATTCTATTTAGTTATGGGCAAAGGAAAGAAGCGGTTACTCATCCACTTTATATATATGTTTATTTTCAAAAAATGGACTCTCTCTAGACATCATTGAAAAAAACCTGATATTATACTTTTTTGAATAGGTTTTTTTCTATGAATTGAAATCTCTAGTTGTCTATGTGCATCTAGTTTATAGACATATTTGATATTCTTAAATCTGTGAGTTTGGATATATCTTGGTGTTTTTACTATTCTTATGTGTGAGTGTATGCATCTATCTTCGTAGCATATTTCATTTTGTGAGTAACATTGGGCTTGTATTTCAATTACTACTTCATTTTAAGCGAGGTGGTTTTTGTGCCAGTATCTTTATAATCTGTTTCATGCGAACTAGTCTTTGTTCCAGTATCTCAATCACCTTTCCTTTGCATTTGATATTATAAATCTTTCTTGTATCAAGTTTTTCCTTTCCTACTTTCAGGTTAAAAGCATATACATGTTTTTATTTAGTTTTAGTTGAAATTAATTGCATATCATACGAGGGAGATGTACATCTAAAATTCATAAGAAAGTCACAAATGGAATTGTGAACTTTTCAAAGCTGTTGGGGAATGATTGCACCTTATTGGGAAAAGAGTCAACATTTCTAAAGGTGCCTAATCCGTTAGCCAACATGAAAACAATTATATTTGAAAGTTAAATTTTCTCCCATTTATTTGACAAATCATATCTTGATCCTATTGGAGCCCAATTTCACAAACTTCAAAATTTACAAAATTTATATGTTAATGTTTAAATATTTTATATTTATTAAAATTGCAAAGTTTCTAACAATTATTTTCTATATATATAATTCAAAATTATTATTAATAGATAATATAAATTTAATATAATAATGTGACAAGTAAAAAATATATTTCTTAAATAAACGAAATAATTTCTATTAAAAAAATATTAAAATAATATTATTATTTTTAAATATATAAAATAGCTGGTATTGGCATGGTGTGATGGTTTAAAGGTGGCATTGTTGTTCTTGCCACCAAGGTTCAAACCCTGTTGGGGTGGTATTGTTGAATGGTTGTATTCTGGTTCATAACTCTGGTCAAAAGCGTTTACCACTTTATATATAATAACTCTTTATTAAATATAAAAAAATCATAATTAAAATTACATTATCTTTGATCTTATTATTATATAAAATAAATCCTATCAATATTTTTCAAATGAATCTAATATGATGAAAAAAAATCTTAAATCACTTGATGTAAATTTGGAAATTACAATTACATATTTTAATATAAAATATTATGTCTGTCATCTTTTAGCCTCTTACCTTCTACTTATTATGGCCTTTCAGGATAACGACTACTGCTTCAATAATCGCCTTTGAAACTTTTGAGATTCAGTGATCGATTCTGCAGATTTTATAGCTCCCATGGTAACATAACAGTGGAAACGGCTAATAAAAAACGGAAACAGGAACAGAACGGAATGGAAACTGGACGGCAACAGCAAATGCAAAATCAATTCCAGCTCTGTAAGTTTTACACTCCATTTACTGTAACTGAAGATTGATTACTTTCATTGTTCTTCATAAAAAGATTATACATTGCATTTTATCTTCCGCTTTCTATAATGCCAGTAGTTTGTTCATTTGGATCTGATGAAATGAATGTGTTTGCAGTCTAGCGACGAGGAAGAAGATGAGAATGGGGAGAAGAAGAAGAAAAAGAAAGGTGGATTGAAAGACAAGATAAAGCTTCCCAAACGACATGAGAAGAAAGAGGAAGATGGCGGTCATGGCAAGGCTGAAGAACAGGGTGAAAAGAAGGGTTTGATGGATAAGATCAAAGAGAAGCTTCCTGTACACCACAAAGAGGAAGAAAAAGGGCATTGAAAAGCAACTGGTTTTTTTTGGCTGGTTTTATCTTATGTTAAGCTCTGTGTAGCTACGCGTATTTACCATCTTTTGGTTTTGGTTTGAAGCATACTGTGGATCGTATGTATGCTGTGTTTGTCTTATATATATAATAAGAATGGAATGGTTGATGTGCTTTTGTAATTGCAATGTTTTGCTGAGGAGTTGGGAAGTGTACTTGCAGTTTTTCCATAAAAACTTTGGGCTGGCAGTTTTCTCAGAGCTCAGATAATTATTGAATTCACACTCACATTGACAAATCAGCTAATAAAAGCGCACACATATAAAAAGACAGCACTTACATTATTACACTTTATTGTCATAGATTGCAAATCTCAGACATGCATGTGTGGGGAATAGGGGACACCAGTTTTATTCAATGCAAAATAAATATCCAACCCGCATTTGAATTTGCAGGTAGGTGGGATTTTTTTCTCTGTGCTCTTTTCTTTTCTGAGTTGAAGATGCTAACTAAATAGTTGCTACATTTATTAGAACATTTCAGTTATACGAGTCAAAAAAAACGCTTCCTTTTTTATTCCATTTTTAAGTCTATTTGCATCATAGTGGCGAGGTTTATTTCCATAAAGTATTGTTCTTTTTGTGTCTGGTAAGGATGGTGATTTGCTGGGTGTTTTGATATACAGTTGTTAGAGGATAGACATTTCGAAATTTTTGCACGTCTCATCTAAGTGTTTAATTTCTTTGACACGATATATTTTAGTATTCTAGTATAATCTTTATATATTAATTAGCATTTTGCCTTTGAAACAAGGTGGATTACACTCATAGAAAATTATATGTGCATAGAAGATACATTAATTTAATTTACAATATCTTATATATATAATAGTATTTGTTATGTATACAATTTTGAAATACAATCTTGACTCTAGATTGATTATTCGTCTCGATACTTTGAGGTGCAATGGTTATGTCGATTGTAATTTATATATAATGTCCAATAAATTTCAAAATAGCATCAAGTAAATAGAGAAGTCGTGAATTTTACAAAAGATCTTAAAATAATGTTTATTGGCAAGGCTAATTTGAGATAATGTCTCAAAATTAAAGAACTATATTTGAATAAATATTGGACAATGATGCTTAGTGGAGCATAACTATCATCTATTATTCAAAAATTAAATCATTAACAAGTAATTTTTTTTTTTTGCTTTTATTGCAAGAGGTTTGGGTTCTCCTTGGGTTCACTCATAGGGGTCGTTGTTTTCCTAATGGAGTGGTAAGTGTTTATCAAGTTCCAAGTACTATTTAATTGAATCTAAGGACATAAATTGACTCTTCATCTCAATTTACATTCCACAAGAGAAAAAGTCTTTATAGAAGGATAGAGGAAATACACATGATGGAAACAGTTTATTTGAACATGATACATTCTATGGCTATAGTAGTAATTCCCCCATGGAATAAATAAAGATGAGTTTGAGCTCTATTCACATGTTGTAAGAAATTTCTTTGAGTTGTAGTGGTAACTGCCCTACAAAATAAACAAAGATGAGTTTTCGCTCTATTCACATGTTGTAAACAACTTCTTTGAGCACAATACATTATACTATTCAATTTTTTCAACTACATTGAAATTATATTTATATGGTACTGAAGTGCCATTTATTCAATTTATCATAAGAAAATGGTAGAAATAAAATCTTTACAATGAGAATATTGTGGAATTATATGAAATGAAACAACATAATAAAAAAAAGATGCAAATAAACTCCAAGGAGGGTTGCTTCTAAAATGAAGTAGAGTGAAAGTGAGCAAACAATGACAAGGGGAACACAAATTTGGGCAAGAGATGAGGTAGATGTCCATATTGAAATTTCTTAGTGGGAAAGACCAACATGAAAGACATTGATGAGAATGTAACCTACAACCCATCCAATGAATGAGAACATTGAAATTGCAAGCCCAAGAAGGTAATGGTGGAACATACAAGGATGATTTCTTATAATTCTTGGCAACTCATCCAAGAACAAGTTTGTTACTACCTATTTACTACATTAATTGAGAAATTCAAGCCATGACTTCAAGTCATTTGATAATCAATTACAAATAAATGAACGAAAAAAAATCAAGCACTGTAAAGTATACATGTGGTTGAAGAGTGAAAAATTTTAAATAAATCTGAAATATATATATTCGTTGTAGCCTTCAATGTGTGATATAAGGAATCTTGGAAATCTGTCAAAATTGGAAGTAGCAACCATAAATGAGCTTAAAATATGTTACATTTCAAGAAAGGGATATAATGTCATTGGTTTAAACATATTTAATATCCTCTATTAGTAGAAAATTTAATAATAAAGAATTCATGTTTTCTACATTGATTGGATCTCTAGATCTATATTAGATAATAGAAGAAGAATCCTCTAGTTAGATGACAAAAATGAGGCATATAGGAAGAATTCATGGCTCATTTTTATTGACTTATGAAAATAATTTTTTTAAAAAGAATAAATGTATTTTATACCATATTAAAGTGAATAAGTGATTAGAGATGTTTAGTCAAAAACATACATCTTAGTATCTAATAATATTTCTACTCCACCTCCAACACTTTGTCACTTACTTCCTCATTAAACTATTCAATTTACAATAAGCGTAGATCATAATAGTATATCACAATGGTGGTCCCCATCTCAATTCCTTCCCACCTAGTAATTTACTTCTAGTGTCTACAAATGGCCATTTAACATGAGGGATTATGACCAAACATTGACCATAGGGGATCAATTCAAAGAAGATCCAATTAAAAACTAAATAATATTTTGCATCTACAAATGGCCATTTTAAATTGAGGCAAAAAAACCAAAAACTTCCTACAAAAATCAACTCAAAGAAATCCCAACTAATAGTTCTTCAAAACCCCATCCCAAAATTTGATTGACGTAAGCACAAAAACTTGTCCCAACATAGGGTCTTTAGTCTAAGGAAGTTGGAGCTAAATTAAAATTATATATATATATATGTATGTATATATATATATATATTTATATATATATATATACATATATATGTATATACATATATATGTATATACATATATATATATATATATACATATATATATATATACATATATATATATATACATATATACATATATATATACATATACATATATATATATATATACATGCATATATATGTATACATATACATATATATATATATACATATATATATATACATATACATATATATATACATATATACATATATATACATATATATATATATACATATATATATACATATATATATACATATATATATATATATATATATATATATATAGAATAGTTTGAAATGAGATAAGCTCAAGTGTTAAAAGAATTAAGGCTCTCCTAACAGACTTGTAAGATCAGAACTGAGGAAACATGATGAAGTGTTATTTTTTGATAGAATACATCTAATAGATTAGAAGCAAAAAACACCAACTCATAAGGCTGGGCGTATGCAGGTATGCTCCATGTATTTGGTTGAATATATCCCCTAAACTTAGCCCCAAATACACAAAATATTAATGTATACTAAATTTTTTTTAAAAGGAAGTGTAATTAACTTATTGAATAAGAGGATTTACTTATACTTGTAAGCATGAACAATTAAATTTTGACTTCCAACCATTTTATATATGGTATCCAAATATTACATAAAGTGTAACAAATGTATTTATCCAAGAGAAATTCTCATTAAAGCAACAAATTAAAATACTACTGGTGAAATTTATGACAAAAATGCTAGGGAATTTATCATTGATTTAAATCCCCAAAACCATGACACACTTTATTACAATGAGAGTAAAATACTCTAGTGCAGTCATGGTAGGAGGGTTCTAGAAGGAACATTCTGAACCATGCAACCATGAGTCAACACAACAAAAATAACACAACAAACTAATATTCGAACATGAAACTCTATTAAATTGATAATATTACTTGGAACATAGGCCTTAAGGGAAAATATTCAGGGCTCATACACCTGCCACAAGGGATTTCAACAATACAACTAGCCAAAAGGCCTTATTACATGCCCCCAAAGGTTATTGCGAAAATGTATTAAATCTATCTAACCATGAATAACTAATTGATAAATGACCTCTCCCAAATGATTACAAATGCTTATAAATATGCTTCTCAATCTCCAACAAAGGTTTGCATCAGCCACAAGGGTTCATAAACCTGATGAATGAACACATGAAATTCAGCCTCAAAATATGTAAAAATAACTCCACACAAAAAGAAACAACTTGTGAATCTCCAATATAGGTCCCAATGAACCCAATATGCTTTTATGTTTTCCCATTAGGCTTCACATGATCTAGAATAGGTCTGCACTTAGAAACTGGACCAATTTGGCCTCAAATGCTTAGACTAGTAAAAATAATGAAATTTTGAGAGCGATAACTTTCAGTAGGCAACTGCAAATGGTGTGAAATATAGATATGTAATAGGTGTTGGTGTTTAGATGCTATGTCATACTTCATGAGCTAAGAAACAATGATGCAGTAAAATATGGAATGAAATATTGAAACTACTACTGAATATAATGCAAGAAAAGAACTATTTTTGGTTGACACAAGACTTCTTTACAATGAGGGATGCTCCTACATCAGACACACAAGGTTGGAAGAAAACTAAGTCCCTCACTTTCCAGGGCTAAGAGGAAAAACCAAGATGATCCACCTCAGCCTGAGAATTCCATGATGAATCCTCCACCTCAACCACATTGAAACTAGGTGATATACCCAATGTTTCTTGTAACTCCACTTCATATGCATTTCTAGAATCAAACTTCCTTAGTATCTTACATGGTCCAAATTTCCTCATCTTTAAATTATTGTATGTCCCAACTAGAAATCTCTCCTTCCTCAAATATACCATTACTTTATTTCCAACAACAAATTCATTATGTCTCTAGTGCTCATTTTCCTTCTCCTTATACTTACTATTCATGTCTTCCAAAAGCTTCTGAACATGATTATGTAATGTCTCCATGAAAGCTGAAAAAATATTTTCCTCTGTGCTCCTTTTATTCCATATACTAATGGGTAAGTGCACTAATCTATGACACAATTTAGGTACCAAATTAGAAAAATTCACAAAAAAGGGCCGAAATTGGCCATTTGGCAAATGCCAAATTTGGTGCTCTCCAAATTTGGCGTGCACCAAATGCAAAAGTTGAATAAAAGAAAAAAAACACTTTTGAAACCCTCATTTCACTTCAACCCATGACTTGGCTTGGAGGATTTGAGGTATGCAACTCACACTTGCCAAATATCATCCATTATTTGCATCCTTAGCTTGCTATTTTTCATGAGGATGCTTCCAACATGTTAGAGACGTCGAAGATTGCAAAGAGGTATGCATTTTTATTCTATTTATTTTAAATTTTATGTAGAATGTAGATTGAACTAGCTTTTAATAATAAAATTTTGTTCTAATTCTCAAGGAATGAATCTCCACCTCCAAACATTGAGAATTCATAGTCACCCTCTCAAGAAGAGCCTCCTATACAAGAACAACCTAAAACCCCTCCATTAATTCATAGGCATCCTCAAGGAACACAAGAAAATATTCTAAATCAAATTGAAAACAATAAAAGAGACATTGAACAATTAATTGGAAGATTAACCAAGCATGTTAAAACCTACCCTTATAGGAGAGGGATTGTTGAATCATTGAAGTCAATTGTATCTCATGTAGGAGAAATGAGTGAGAAAATAATTTTTTTGGTCAAATAAGAGGCATGAGATGAGACAATATTATGGTAGTGTTTTGTCATATGTAGATGTTAATTTTTTTTTTTAGCAAAGTTGACTTGTGTTCCCTATTTATAGACCCAAAAAACCAACAAACCTTTGTGTCATACATGCAGTAGGTTCCCTGTCCATTGTTGCCACCAAGAGTTAATTAAAAATAAATTTTGGGAGTGGTGGTAGATGGTATTTTATGAACCTCCATGCAATAACCATGAGGTACCACAATAATTTTTGAGGAAACTCTATTGTGAGTTTATCCTCAATAAGATGCCAAATTATTTTGACATCTTATACTTTTAGGGTTGAGGTGGGGGCTCCACACATGATAGACCTGTTGCACAACATAATCCAACAGTTAGCACTGAGACCCTTGGCCAAACCCATGGTGGAGCATGTCGTCATTCCTTCCAATGTTAAGGATAGTGTAGAGGTGGACACATTGGAGTTAATTGGATCACTCACCCAAACCATTTTATAGTGTGTGAGGCCTCTAGTAGAGCCTGGTGTGGAGGAGACGTGTAGGCCCCAAGCTCCACCCCACCATTATGGTGCTTGTGGTGCAGTTTGCACGTATGATTATTAGAGTGCTTGGGATGCAGCTACACAACCTACATCAGTTGCAAAGGTGATGGATTTCACAGATGATTTGTTGAATGATACATTCAACATTGACACTTAGGTAAAATTCAACAAGTTCATTTAATGTTGTTTATTAAATTATATTTTGAAATTTAAGAATAAGTAAATTAGTAGAATTTTGATATGATGAAATTTCAAGGTCATAGTGTTCATGAGATGTGCCCCATTCCTACAAACCCTTATTCATTCTTGATGTTGAGTCCATAGGTATGCAATTAGTATTAAAGATATTATTATTGCATTTAAACAGTTGAATATTATGTTTGAATGTTTGTCTCATAACATGCTTTGGATTTCAAATAGTTTCCTAGTGGACCTTTGACCTCCACACCTCGCAATTCATTTCCTCAAACAACTTACACTCAAGTAGCCTTTATTCACTAATGGTGTTGTAAAACAATGTTAGTTAGTTTTCATAATTTTGCATATACAAATCTAAAAACTTGATGAGAAACAAAAACTTTGCATCTGTATTCCTTGATCATGTCACATTATCTTCTCCAAATTCACTTTTTGTTGCTTTATTCCTTCCTAATCCCATCCCATTAACATTTAATAGTTCACCCTACCATTTACTCTTTCATTTACCATTTGCAGATGCTGACATCAGACAACCCTAGTGATGTTGGTGGCACGATGGACCATGAAGTTACTACATTAATAGCGAGTTCTAATCCATTGAGAGAGGTATGTAACAGATAATTCAATTTGACATTATATTTTCTCTTTTATGGTCTATTATAAAAAAAATTCATGATACTTTTGTGTACCTTAATTTCTATCTTGATGGTTGCTACAGGTGGTTGTCACTCCAAATTGTTGATGTGGTAATGATGTAAATATGAATGATGACTATCTGTATGTGGTAAGTGATTATATTTTGTTATATGTCATTCCACAATTCAGTTTCTATGTATTAAAATTTTAAATTGTATTGTATTAGTTGAAGGTCTAGAGTGAAGAAAAGAGGACTAGCAAGCATATTCAAAAGACCAGGGAACCAATAGTCACTCCATCCAGCTGAATTTTGAAGGAAACATGAGATCTATTTCCTTCCCCTAGAGGGTAATGACTATTAGGGTCATTTGTTGTATGCCTATGTGGCATTTTGGAACTTATGTTTTGTACTATCAATTTATATATATGTGACATTTTATTTCCATAATATGGTTTCTTTGTACTAAGAATGTATGAATTTTTTGGATATATTGTATATACTTAAATTATCAATATAGATCATTTTATAGCTTGGGTATGTGCAGGATCATGATGGGCCAAAAAGTAGCAATATGATGGGTATGTGTCTGATTACTTTTTTCTTACCCAAAATTGATGAAACAAAAAGGGTTTCTAAAGGAGATTCTTACCTTTCCACCAATATAAATTATGATTTACTTTCTATTCAAATTACGACTAAAGTCTTGATTGATAGACTAATTGAAAAAAAATCTATAGCTTTCAAACGGTATCACATTTTTTGAATCCAAAACATGCCACATTCTATGCTTTTAAAGTTGTAATAAAAAATTCATAGTTAATTATTTACTTGAAAAAAATTACAAAAATATGCATCACATCAAGACATGAGTCCCCTACTTATATATAAAATATTATCATTTTATTGTCGTTAGGGTGGTCAGACAGACACCTACTTATTTTTTCCTTGAAATTTAAGTACTGCTGCATTGAAATTTCAAATTTTCACCAAATAGATTTCTTTTTTGAAAACAAACCTAGTAGTTTAAAAATTACATTCAATTTGCTACAGATTCTATTCTTACATATTTTTGAAATAATATAGATAGCTTATTCAAATTTTTAAGTCAAGTTGCCTAACTCTGATTTTTTGATTTTTTTGGCCACTTAAGGGCCTGTTTTTTCCATGATGATCTTGTACATGCCCACCTTACAAATTTTTGATTAAAAAATTCTTATTTTGCTATTGCCATTCTTAAATGATGTTATCATGTGTATTGTGTAAATTATATGCTTGAATGTTGTAGGAATGGATTTTGTTTACATCTAATGCTTAATTCACTACTGTCGATTGCTCAATAAGCTCCATTCCTAGTGGTTTGTACCCTTTGGAATGCTTTAATTACTTGTTCCTCACTTATTCGCATTTATGCTTCACTTATTCACATGTATACTTCATGTATATTGTGTGTATTCATGCGTATGCTTCATGCTTCCAATGCATAGCAAAAAAATTATTTTGCAGAATAATTTGACAAACCAAAACTATAAGAGTTTTTTAAAAAGTCAGGAAAAAATCATATTTAAAAAAAACGTAAAAAATTGTAGAAGAAGAGATAAAATCTATTTATTTTGAAATTGAAAGGTATTTCCATAGCATATAGAGATATAAAGAGAAATTAAAATAAAGATTTTAACTAATGAATTGTAAAATAAAATAAAATTGTAGTTTATATTAATATTGTTGATTACACTTTATTGCACATCTTTCAAAGTCAAAGCATTACTTCACACTGCATAACTAATAACTAGATGCTGATAGATGACAAAATTTCAATTATAATATAGCTTTTACAAATTCAACCTAAGAAGTTATGCAATGAATTCACATTGCATAAATAATAAGTAGGAGCAATTGCCAATTGCATTTTCTTATCATGACATTCTATAAGGCCAAATTTCTTTAACACATTTTATCAAATAGTTCACTGCCTTGTCTGTGTTACCACATTTTTCATACATGTCTACCAAAGTATTTTGTCAAACAATTCACTTCCTTGTTGCTATGGCTAAAAGCATAAAGCAAGTGATTTCGAACAAGCTATGGATTCTTGTAAAAAATATATCAAAAGCATAATAGCAAGCAATACTATAGACAAGGCAATGAACTACTTGAAAAAAATGCCTGAAAGAAATGTGGTCTCATGGTGATGGAATTCCATGACATCCAAATTGCTATGGATTTTCATGTCATTCCATCACCATGAGACCACGTTTCTTTGAGGCATTTTTTCAAACAATTCATCTCCTTGTCTATGCTACCACATTTTTTGTACATGTTTACCAAAGCATTTTATCAAATGATTCACTACCTTGCTGCTATGGCTAAAAGCCTAAAATAGGTGCTTCCAAACAAGCTATGGATGCTTGGAAAAAATCTATCAAAGCATAATAAGAAGCAATAGCATAAAAAAGGAAGTGAACTATTCAAAAAAATGCCTCAAAGAAATGTGGTCTCAATGTGCTTGTCATGGCATTCCATCACCAAGAGAACACATTTCTTTGAGGATTTTTTTTCAAATAGTTCACAGCCTTGTCTATGCTACCACATTTTCCATACATGTTTACCAAATCATTTTATCAATCAATTCACTACCTTGCTACTATGGCTAAAAGTCTAAAATAGGTGATTTCAAACAAGCTATATGGATGCTTGGAAAATATCCATCAAAGCATAATAGTAAGCAATAGCATAGACAAGGTAGCAAACTATTTGAAAAAATGCCTCAAAGAAATGTGGTCTCATGGTGATGGAGTTCCATGACAAGAAAATTCCCTAGATTGTCATGCCATTCCATCACCATGAGACCACATTTCTTTGAGGCATTTTTTCAAATAGTTTACTCCCTTGTCTATGCTACCACATTTTTCATACATGTCTACCAAAGCATTTTATTGAACAATTCACTATCTTGCTACTATGGCTAAAAGCCTACAACAAGTGCTTTCATATAAGTGATGGATGCTTGGAAAAAATCTATCAAAGCATAATAGTAAGTGAAAGCATAGACAAGGTAGTGAACTGTTAGTATGTGATGGATGCTCCCATGTTTTACAAATGAGGGGTGAGCTCAATTTATAGGCTCCTCGAATACAATTCAATGGCCAAGATTGATTTTGAATCAATGACCAAGATTACAAAATAAAACCTTAATTAGGGTTTTTCACAACTAACTACCTCTCGACCAATGAGAAAATTACATTTGAGGACACTTACAGTCCTTCTGCTAAATATAAACCAACAATAAAAAGTTGTTGCATTATGTAGTGTTAGGTTCATTGAACCTAGACATGTTGGTTTGGAACAATTTGATTGGTTGGAAGATGACAAGGCACTATCTCAGCATGTTGGATGTCCCCCTTGATCACTTTGTTCTTTTCCATGTTCTTGCCTTAGAATATCTTTCTTTTCCAATCGCTGTGTCCTTTGTGCTTGCATTTGAGGACTGGAAGTCTCCCCTTAGAGCAGATGTCTAGAGTTAAAGTTATTAAACTTTTCTTTCCTGATTGCTTTGAAATTCCTTCAAGTTCCTTGAATTTGGAGAACTCCCCCGTGCTTTTGCCACAATGGAGGAAATTGGAACTTTCTTTTTGAAGTATTTCCCATACTTAGCCAAAATTTTTCTATTCAATTTCATTTTGTAACACCTTCATGTGGACCATTCAACACTTAGCCAAGGTTTTGGCCATCTCTATGATCAAATGAACTTTTCCCATGGATTTTCCTTCAATTTTGATTTTGGCTTGTGCTAAGTAGGGCAGACTCCATCCTTGGACAAGGAATTTTTTCATTTCCTTTTTACTTTTCCTCTTTATTCCTCTTCATTGTTCTTGTTTTCTTTCCAACACCTAATCAAAATTTGATTCTTTTGTTGTAGGAAAATTCCACACTTAGCCTTTTTTTTTGTTTCCTCTTGGAAAATTTTACCATGTTTGTTTCTAACCTAGTGGCGGACTTTGGCACATGTCATGCCATTTTTCTATTATGCTTGAGCGGACATCCTCATTGGCTAGCCACTTTCCTTGATAATTGGGAAGACTTCATGATCAACATGCCATTCTTGGGTGGACTTTGGACTTGGCAAGACATCTTCATTTTAGCCTTAGAAAACTTCATGATTGGTTGGCCATGTTGGGAAAAGTTGCTCATCTCTTAGGGAATTTCCTTGACACTTAACCAAATTTTGAAATTTTATTCTCCAAGGTATCAACACTTAGCCAATTTTCTAAGTTTCTCTCTTAAAGGTATCGATACTTAGCCAATTTTTGAGTCTTCTTTCCTCCTCTTGGCTAGGCAGACTCTACTTGTTCTTTGCCAAGGTTTGGAGGAATTTACTTGTGTCTTGCCACTTTTTGGTGGACTTGGCTTCATTTACGAGTTGTAGAATGAAAATTGCACCACTTTACAACTTTGCACTACTTGTATTTGACAACTTTTTCCCCAAGCGAAATCTCACCACCACAAGAAAATGTTGTTGAGATAGTGAGAACTAAGAGGGGTTATTGTAGAGGGGAACAACATGATCCCATAGAATTATATGAGAAGTTTCTAAGCATCACAGTGTTTGAATAACGTCATGTTGAAGTTTGCATCCATATTGCACTTTGGACTCTTAAGGGATTCAGTTAGTTGAACATAGCTCAAAGCGATTTGACACGTTTGGGTGTGAAAAAGGACAATGCCTAGTGTAAACTTACCCACTTGGATGCATTAGAATAATTATTTTTATCACATGAGTTATAGAACAAAAGTTGCACCACTTTGCAACTTTGCACTACTTGCATTTGACAACTTTTTTCCCAAGAGAAATCTCGCAACCACAGGAAAACACCTCTAATATAGAAAAAAATGATAGAGGTTATTGTAGAGGGGATCAACATGATCCCAAAGGCTTAGAAAATAAGTTTCTAAGTGTCACGGTGTTTGAATAATGTCATGCTAAATTTTGTAGCCATTTTGCACTTCAGACTCTTAAGGGATTCAACTAGTTGAATGTAGATTGGAGTGATTCGACATGTTTGGATGCAATGGAGGACCATTCCTAGTGTAAATGTACCCATTTATACACATTGGAATAGTTATTTTGGTCACATGAGTTGTAGAACGAAAGTTGCACCACTTTGCAACTTTGCACTACTTGAATTTGACAACTTTTTTCCCAAGACAAATATCACCACCACAAGAAAAAACCTCCGAGATAAAAAAAAATGAGAGAGGTTATTGTATATGGGAACAATATGATCCAATTGGCTTAGATGAGAAGTTTCTAAACATCACAGTGTCTGAATAACATCATGCTAAAATTTGCAGTCATTTTGCACTTCAGATTCTTAAGGAATTCAGTAGGTTGAACATAGCTCAAAGTGATTCAACATGTTTGGGTGTGAAAGAGGACCATTACTAGTGTAAAAATACATACTTGGATGTGTTGGAATAATTATTTTTGTCACATGAGTTATAGAATAAAAGTTGCACCACTTTGCAACTTTGCACTACTTGCATTTGATAACTTTTTCTTCAAGAGAAATCTTGCCACCACATGAAAACACCTCCAAGATACTAAAAATTGAGAGGCTTTATTTTAGAGGGGCTCAAAATGATCCCATAGGCTTAGATGAGAAGTTTCTAAGCATCACGGTGTCTGAGTAACATCATGCTGAAGTTTGCAGCTATTTTGAATTTCAAACTCTTAAGGGATTCAACCGGTTGAACGTAGCTTAGAGAAATTCGACGTGTTTGGGTGTGAAATAGAACCATTCCTAGTGTAAATGCACCCATTCAGATGTGTTGGAATAATTAGTTTGGTCACGCGAGTTGCAGATCGAAAGTTGCACCACTTTGCAACTTTGCACTACTTGCATTTGACAACTTTTTTCCCAAGCAAAATCTCACCACCACAGGAAAAATCCTCTCAAATAGTGAAAACTGAGAGAGGTTATTGTAAAGAGGCACAACATGATCCCATATTTTCAAATGAGAATTTTTTAAGTATCACGATGTCTGAGTAACGCCATGCTGAAGTTTGTAGCCATTTTGCACTTTAGACTCTTAAGGGATTCAACTAATTGAATGTAGCTCAGAGCGATTAAAAGCATTTGGGTGCAAAAGAGGACCATTCCTAGCATAAAAATACCCACTTAGATGCGTTAGAATAGTTATTTTGGTCACACGAGTTGAAAAATGAAAGTTGCACCACTTTGCAACTTTGCACTACTTGTATTTGACAACTTTTCCCCCAAGCGAAATCTCACCACCATAAGAAAATGCCTCCAAGATAGAAAAAAATGAGAGGGGGTATTGTAGGTGGGCACAATATGATCCCATAGGCTCAGACAAAAAATTTCTAAGTGTCACGGTGTCCGAGTAACATCATGCTAAAGTTTGAAGTCATTTTGCACTTCAAACTCTTAAGGGATTCAACTAATTGAACGTAGCTCAGAGTGATTTGATGCATTTGGGTACAAAATAGGACCATTCCTAGCATAAAATTACCCACTTGGATGGGTTGGAACAGTTATTTTGGTCACATAAGTTGTAGAACAAAAGTTGCACCAGTTTACAACTTTGCACTACTTGCATTTGATAACTTTTTCTCTAAGCAAAATCCTACCACCACAGGAAAATGCCTCTGAGATAGCAAAAAATGAGAGAGATTATTATAGAGTGGCACAAAAAAATCTCATACGATTAGACTAGAAGTTTCTAAGCATCACGATGTCCGAGTAATGTCATGCTAAAGTTTGTAGCCATTTTGCACTTCAAACTCTTAAGAGATTCAACTGGTTGAACATAGCTCAAAGTGATTTAGAGCATTTGGGTGCAAAATAGGACCATGTATAGCATAAAATTACCCACTCAAATGCATTGGAGTAGTTAGTTTGGTCACATGAGTTGCAGAATAAAAGTTGCACCACTTTGCAAGTTTGCATTACTTGCATTTAACAACTTTTTCCCCAAGCGAAATCTCACCACCATAGGAAAATTCCTCCAAGATAGAAAAAATAAAGAGAGGTTATTGTAGAGGGGCACAACATGATCCCATAGGCTCATATGAGAAGTTTCTAAGTGTCATAGTTTCCAAGTAACGTCATGCTGAAGTTTGTAGCCATTTTGCACTTCAGACTCTTAAGGGATTCAGTCGGTTCAACGTAGCTCAGAGCAATTCAGAGCATTTGGGTGTGAAAGAGGATCATTCATAGCATAAATTTACCCACTCATATGCACTGGAATAATTATTTTGGTCACACAAGTTGTAGAATGAAAGTTGCACCACTTTTCAAGTTTGCACTACTTGCATTTGAGAACTTTTTCCCCAAGCAAAATCTCGCCACCACAAGAAAATTTCTTTGAGATAGTGAAAATAAAGAAACATTATTTTAGAGGGGCTCTAATTGATCCCATAGTCTTAGATAAGAAGTTTCTAAGCATCACGGTGTATGAGTAACGTCATGCTGAAATTTGCAACCATTTTGCACTTCAGACTCTGAAGGGATTCAGCCAGTTGAATGTAGCTTAGAGTGATTCAATGCATTTGGGTGCAAAAGAGGACCATTCTTAAACATGAATACAAAAATTTCAACTACTTTTCCCACAAATGACAACAAGCTGACTCTTGAACTTCCACCATTTGACAATAAGTTGAAATTTTGACAACTTTTACATAATTTTGCGATTTTTGCAATATTTTGCAACTTAGACCTTCCAACCTTTTAAATACTTATAAAATGACTCCTTACATCATAAAATGGTATAAATTACCTTATTTTTTGACAAAAAGACTCAAATAACCCTAAACAACCAAAATACCTCAATTGCCAACATTTGCATAAAATGCTCTTGGTGCCCCTGCACCAGTTAGTGCTTGGGGTGTCTTAATGTTTTTGGTCATGAAAAATTTCATTTGTGATGCAATGAAAGGGAGGTACACAACTATCCAAACTCAAATTCACTTGAATAAATCAAACTTCCAACCTTCAAACCCTAACAAGGGTGACTCTTCTCAACTTCACTGTTTAGTCTTGTAGGTGTGCAACCTAGGTTTTCCTCTCACAACTTTGAAGAGACCACTCAAAGCTAGAAAAAAACTACCATTTTAGGAATCCATTAGGGAACTTTTGAACATATCATATAATCACATGTAATTACTTTGGAACCATACCATCAAACTGACCTTGAATGCTCGAAAAGGGGCTCCACTTAGTCCACTTTAACAAAAGAACTCTCCTTAAATCTTGTTTCACACTAAAAATAACATTGGAAAGTCCTCAAACTACCTCCAAAACCAAAAATTCTTCAACCACTTAGTCAAAACTCACTTGCTAAGACCCTCTTTCACGAAACCCTCATTTTTCACCAAATAAGCAGGTGTTTATTGAAAAACCCATCTCCAAACCTCATTCAACCTCAAAATATTTTCAAATACTCTTATTTCACCATGAAAAAACTTAATTCACCTTCAAATTATGCTGCCCCCAAATTTCTCACACATTTCCTTCTTAAAACCTCTCAATTTCACCCATTTTCACTCTTTATTCAACTAGGGCTTCAAGCCCAAACATCCAAATGACCTACCATGCCTTTGCAAACCTTTTATCACCTTAAACTCCACCTAATTACATTGAAACAACCAGGTTCTAACCTTCTTCCAAACTATTGCTTTAATCTGCTACTGAATCAAGCTATGCCTCCTAGGCCTAAATTCATGCTTTTTCCACAGGGGCGGCGTGGAAAATTCCACCAAATATCTTTTCCACCCATTGTATTCTATTTTAACTTGGTGGAATGGCATAATTAGGTGTAGGGGGAATGTGTGCTTGATTTCAAGAGCAAGGGTGGCCAATTGGGGGTTTGGGCATGATGCCTAGTTGTTAAGAATCTATGTTTTGAGTGAAATTTGGAGGTTAAGAGTACGTAGTGATGGAAAACACTTGGGGAAACACTTTGTAAGAGTTAATTAAGAAAGGGTAGACATATTTGAAGGTTTTGTAGGCATTGAAATAGTGAGGAGAGTTTTGGAGGTGAGGTTTTCAATAAACCCCCCTTGAAACTTATCAAAAGTGAGGGTTTTGAGTTTTGGAGTGTTGGTGAGTGTTTCATTAGAAGATGATTGTTTATTTAGTGCTTATGGACCCTAGTCATGACTATCCAATGGTGTTTTGTGTCTGGAAGGAAGATTAAAGGGTAGTTTGTTTGTTAAGAGTTTGCCACCTTTCTCTGCATCACTTTGGCATGTTGATCAACATAAAACTATTATATTTTTTGAATTTCAATATGGAATGATAATGCAATATGAAATATGTAGTGTGAGACAATGAAATTTGTGTATTTAAACTTTAAAGTTAAAATGTTAAACTTTACCATTGTTCTTTTCTTCAAAATTGTTTAAACTATATAATTTAACCATAATATAACTAAGTAATATATGATGTAATTTAACCATTATTCATTATTTTTTATTGTCAACCATATAATATAACCATTATTTTTTATACTATTGTACATTGATATTTAACCATTGCTCAAGAATAAATTTTTGAACAATTTAAACATGCACATGATGAACGAATTATTTTGATTCTCAACTTCTATATATCAAATTATCCAGTAATCAAGTGTATGTCCATATACAAAAATGGCATCAATGCCAACTCAAAAAAAGTATTACAAAATGTGGAATATGCCATCTTGATATCTATTCAAAATATACATGCCAAAATGTCCATCTCATCCTAAACTACTGGTGGATCATCAAAATGGAGCCTCTTTGAAACACTCTTTGGCTCTAAAGGTAACTGCACAAGAAAAATTCAAACCACAATTGAGATTAGTTATATTATATAATTTAAAATCAAATAATTAACATCAAAACAAATATACATGAATTATAATTGAATTCTAAAATTGAAATCTTGATTACCTCATATATATGTCTCTTCAAACCATCACGAGTCCTAGAATATGCCCCTCTTAAAGAACCAATCATACCAAATTTTGCAGTGTTAATCTATATATGTGAACAAAAACATCAAATTGATACAAGTTAGCATACAATTGTTAGTAATAGGAACATATTTACCAAACACAAAATAAAATAAACACATACCTCTTTTGGCATCTATTTTTCTTTATATCCTTTAGGTGTTTCGACACCTCCTCCCTGAGGTGTTTCAACACCTACTCCTTCAAGTGTTCCAACACCTACTCCTCCAAGAGGAAAATAAGATAAACATATAAGTTAATATATAATTTCATTAATGTCAATTAAAATGACAATAAAGTATATAATGCATGAATTCAGGCCTAAAAGGAATGGGTTGAAGTAGCAAATTGAAGAATTTGTTTTGAAGAAGGGTATGTGCAAGATCATGATGGGCCAAAAAGTGGCAATATGATGGATATTTGTAGGGTATGTGGCTGACAACTCTTTTTCTACCCAAAATTGATGAAACGAAAAGGGTTTGTAAAGAATATTCTTAGCTTTCCACCAATATAAATTATGCTTTACTTTGAATTTAATAAATAATTATTATTCATTTTCTATTTGAATTATCACTAAAACCCTAATTGACAGGCTGATTGAAAAAGTCTATAGCTTTCAAATGGTATCATATTTTTTGAATCCAAAACATGCGTCACATTCTATGCTTCACATACTATAGGATTAAAAAAAATAAAATTGAATTTCATGAAGTTTTGACCAAGTTAAGGTGGTTAGACATATGAGTTTTTATATTTTTTAAAAGTTGTAATAAACAATTTATAATTAATTATTTACTCAGAAAAAAAGTACAAAAAATATGCATCACATTAGCACATGAGTCCTCTACTTATATCTAAAAATATTATAAAAAAACACTATCATTTTATTGTGGTTAGGGTGGTCAAACAGACACCCACTTCTTATTTTTTCCCTGAAATTTAAGTACTACTGCATTGAAATTTCAAATTTTCACCAAATAGATTTTTATATTTTTAAAATAAACCTATTAGTTTAGAAACTAAATTCAATTTTCTATAGATTCTATTCTTACATATTTTTGAAATAATATAGATAACTTATTCAAATTTTTACGTCAAGTTGCCTAACTCTGATTTTTCTGAATTTTTTGCCTCTTAAGGGCCTATTTTTTCCATGCTAATCCTGCACATACCCAGAAGGCTAGAACTAGTTGGTTTTAGTGAGATATGGTGGGGTTTGATGTGTTTGAATGTTTACAAGGACTGCAGAGGTCATGTGTATGTTTGGACATGAAGCCCTAGTTGAGAGAAGCACATTTTTTAATGGAAAATTGAGGTTTTAGAGACTAAAAGTGGGTGAAGTTTGGGGGAAGCATAATATTAAGGATTATTAACCATGTGAAAGATTAAAAAAGGGTTTTTAAAGTGGTCATAAGGTCAGAAGAGGCCTGGATATGGGTTTTTCAATGTATTCTTGAAAATCCCACTCTACCATAGAGGCAACTAGGCCAATTAGGCCTCTTTTCTAAAGAGACACCTTCCCAAACACTTGCAATCACGTCAAACACCATGGAAAGTCATTAAATATGTTACCAACCTTAATATTTCACAATTTTTAGAGCTCCAACCACTCGCCAAGCTACCAATCCACTAAACCCTCACTCTCAAGCCACCAAACCTAGGTTTCCCAAGGAGCCTTATTTAAAATCACTCTTTGCACAATTAAATCTCACATAAAACACCCCAAACATACCATATGATGCTTTTACATGCTCAAAATACTCTAAAAAATGACTGCCCCAAAGGATTTCATCCATTCACACTCTAAAACCACTCAAATTTACTCAAAATCACACATTTTCACACCCAAGGCTACATACCATCACTCTAAAATGATCTCCCCTTCTCCAAGAATCATCTTCTAACCTACTCCCCACCTAATGGACTCGTTCCATCAAGCTACAGTATATACATTAGGTGGAATGAGCCATTAAATCACTTGATGACCTCAAAACTTGAAATTTAGACTTCCAGACCCACCTACAGTAAAATCCACCCTAAGAGCTCAAAACAAGATGGATTTCAATTCCACAAAAACAAAAACATGGCTAACACATCCCTCTACCCAAATAAAAAAACTTTTAATGAATTCCCTTCAGTATGGGTTATGCAATTGACTGCTACAACACTAAAAAAAGAAAAACAAACTCAGATTTACAAAGAAAATAGAGCTTTATTGATCAATGCTTGTACAAAATCTTCCACCCTTCTCCACACACTCCTTCATTTGAGATTCACATACATATATTCAACTCCCTTAATCAAGAATTTATTGAAAACCAATTCCACAAGTAACCTTTGGCCTTCCCTGACCGTTCAGCTTCCCCACTATGCATTTCTTGCACTTCAAAATTTGAAAAATGATACTTTGCACTAATTTAGCAAATTTGCAACTAAAACCTTCTAACTCACTAATAACCACTAAAATAGACTTATTACATCAATAAATGGCCTATATGACCTTATCCAAGCCAAAACAAGACTTCATCACCCCAATGACAACCACCAAAGCTTGGTGCCCCTGCACCAAATGAAGAGAAACATATAATCATCATTTTGCATATCTACATTAATGCAAATTTGAAAACCCTTATACAATAAAACTTAAATGCTTAAAATAAAGCAATGATCAATAATATTACTTTACAAATTTAATGTGCATAGTTACCAATCAATCCAAGGAACCATCCAGGTTTTCTCTACTCTTTATTGTGTCAAGTATTGTCTCGTGGTCAGACTCACACACTTTCCACAAGTTCTTGTTCACAGGTCTACCCTTATATTTGATCAAATGAACGTTGGTGGTGACAACAAGGTTCGAGTAGTGAAGAATCTTCTAAAGCATGTCGAAGTCCTCAAACAACCAAACTGCAACATTCTTCATTGGGTACCTTCTAAGCCATGTTCCAGTAACAACCACCGAACCTGTAGGATATTCTATGTTTTCTCCATCTATAACTGGGGCCTACAATTTATTTTTGGCCTTGATACAATGACATAGGTAATAATCTATACCCTCTTCATTCTCTTGATTTTCAATCACTGCATATATGTGCCCTGCATTGATATGTTCATCTTATTAGATGTATTTAATGAACTTAAAAATAAAACCTGTAAGTAAGATATATTACCTAGTTCTACAAGGTCCGATACATGATCAAAGTCAACGGATGATTGCATCTCCATGATTTTTAGAGCCATCAGGAGCTGATAAGTGTCAAGTGGGATTAGACTTCATATAGACCATTCGTCAACCCACTCTGTTGACTCACAATCATTCCATGCTTGAAGTGTACATGTAGAACAAAAGAATGCCATCTTCCATGTATGGATAGTCCATGCACTTGCATTGGAACTTCTAAAAGAGTGTAGCTTGCTCGATCCTATTAGTGTACAAAAATCCTCATATTTTGCAATTTTAGTATCATCTACTAAATGAAAAAATCTGTGAACTAAAGAATTACCTTTACTACCTAGACCAATTGCATGATTGCACCACTCGACAATTGATCCTGCATCTGTCAATTGTACACTATCTTTGTAATTTAACTCTTCTCGTGCTAGGGATATTTTGATACATGCACCTACTCTATCATGCTCCCCCTTTCCATGCCCTACCTCTGAGAAGTTCCACATATGTTGAACACCACTGATCCTATGCATCCTATTCAACCAATAAAGCATTTTGGCGTTCTTGAATTGTGATGTACAATTATATGACCATATGATATGCTGACTAAATGATATGCCCCTACTAGCCAGATTAGCATAGAACATCTTAAAACAACCTTGCACAAAATTGGTACAATGTGTGTGATCATTGATGTAAAACTTATACTCCCTAAATACTTTCATGTTATCCTTTGTACGATCATTTTCATGAATGAATGTTATATGCACAAATATAGCAACTTGTGTGGAGTTGTAGTATTGTGATTGCACCTCGTTTTGTGGCTAAAGTGTGTAGTTCTCTATGAATTCGACAACTGAAATAGTGTTGTGAAGTGGAAATGTGTCCTTGCATAACTTGAACTATGAATCCAACCATTGAGCTCTATGTGTATACCTTGCATACTCATACACCACCTGATGACTAAAAATCCCCATAAATTGATATACTGGAATCTTATCACTGACCAATTCACACTTCTTTTCTTCTTTCCCATCTTTTAGATTATAGGCCACTATCTTGTATTTTCCAAATTGGACAATTTCATCTCCATCTGTGTGTGTACTAGCCACGTGTTGGAAAATTAGAAAATGTTGCATGCCACCACAATGATCATATGTTCCATCCAAACATGAATTGTTGTAAAAAAATTGACCATCCTCTCTTTCACATAAAATGGAAGATAAGAATTCCCTTGAGGATTTAGGTGGAGGCCTTATGTTACATAAAGGAAAAACATTGTCAATATGCATATCTACACATATATGTCAATAAATATCATAATGGTTAGAAAACTCAATATGTACTCTACAACAACAAGTAGTGCGTGTGTGATTTATTTTGACATAAAAAGGCTTGAGCATTTCAAAATACCTTTGACATATTGTAATTTCAGGAAACTTTTATAGAAAATGAACAAAAAATTGGACTTGAGTGGTATCCAAATAATGCTTTGGATGTGGCTCACAAATTTTACTACCAATTCTCCTTACAACATCTCTTTGATTAGGAGAGGTCCTTTTGTTATCCTTCCAATAATCTACTATTAAATATCTCAAGCCTTGAGGAATTCTTTTATCTTTCCATGGCACTCTACTCAAGAATGCCCATAACTCATTGCTTTTTGGATCCTCCAATTTTCACACCTTCCTTTGGCTCTCATTAGAGATGATCTACTTATTTTCAAAGACTTACTTTTCTTTGTAAGGTTCACCTTGTTCCTTGTTTGAATACTTAATAGTGATGTTGTCATCACACCTCTTGTGGCACAACTATCCTTCGTGCGTGAGGTAGAACCCATGCTCTTGTATGCACTCATCAAGTTCTTTACAATGGAATTTTCACTTGAGTCATTCAAATCTCTCAGACCAATAGCCTTCATGGTGGGCCTAAATTTGAGTTGCCTCATCATTTCAACAAATAGTTGGCATCTTCCACCCTCACTTAGCTTCTAAAAAAAAAACTCTACATCCTCTGTGCAACTCTTTGACATGTACATTTTGACATCTTACCAGGCATCCATTTCAAAAAATTGGAATCAATATCAATCAAAAATCTAGGTTTTCTATGAAAAACTCTAGGAGGAGTTCTCAAATGTAAATTTGTGTCAACAACATCAGGGATAGATCATGTATCTTCAATTGGAGGTGCAATTGATGGAATACATTGAGATTGATATGTAAACAATGTTGTACCTCCAACTTGATATGTTGTTTGTAGAGTGACTTCAAATAGAGGCATGTTTGTTGATGTATTTTTGAAATTCAATGTTTTTGATGGTGTGTCTTCAACTATAGATGTGATTTCTGATGTACTTGGATGACCACATGTTGTTGCTCATGTGTCTTCAACTAGAGATGTGCATTGAACTTCAACTATGGTTGATGATGTGCCTCCAACTTGGGGATCCATTTGTGTCCTTCCATGAACTTTTCCCATTCGTGCCATTTTTTTTCCAATTGTACATCTCACTTAGATTGCATAGGAATTTTTGGTTGTATGGGCTGCAATTCTTTTGCTTCATGATATGAAATTTTTGATTATTTTCTCCTTGTATTTTTTATTGCACATTCTTCCAATATTAGAGGCTTTGGTAATTTCCTTGACGTGACATTGAATGCTGCATATTCACAATGACACATAGAACAAAAGTAATTAATGCATTTTATGAAACATATTGATAATGCTGATTACATTGCATTTTATTGAACATGCCAAAGCATTTTATGAAAGAAGGCAATGAGCTGCTTGGAATTATCAAACATGTCTATATGCTACAACATTTTTGATACATAAATCTACCTCCATACCACAAGAAAATAACTTGTAATGCATTTTTTCAAACATATCCATGATACCGCTAATTACATTGCATTTTGTGGTTATTTGAGTCATTTTGGGCAACAAATGTAAAATTTGCAAATCATGTCAAAAATTTGTTAATTTAGACAAAATTTCTTAAGGAGAGGTTGGAATGTAATTTTGAGAAGAGGAGTAATTGAAACACCCCCTATTTTTGTGTATTTTCTAGAAAATTTAAAGTTTCTTTGATCTGTATGGTTACGTACCATAAATTTTTGATCTTTCATGGAGTGAATCTTGTGGGCAGTGGGCCTAACACAATTTTAGATTTGGTTTGGATTGATTTCATTTTTTTTTTTTCATTTAGAGAAAAATTATAGAGGACTAGTCGGTATACCCTATTTTAAGGGTTTTGAGTGTATGAAAATGACATTTTAAGCCATTCCACACACTGTTTTATTTTGTAACTTGGTGGAATGGCTCAGTAGGGCATGATTTAGGTGTGTACATGGTTTGTTGGAGCAGGGAATATTTTTGAAGGCTTTTTGTGTCCTGAAGGTTTATGTGCAATTTTTTCTTGAAAATGAATGTTTTGAATTAGGGTTTGGTGAAATATTGATGATAGAGGTTGGTGAATGAAATTATAAGCATATTCAGACATAATTAAGGGTGTTTGAAGTGGTAGTTGTGGTAGACAAGCTCTGGGATATAGTTTTTCATAAACCCCCATGTAAATTGCCTAAAATGAGGGTTTCTTGTTTAGATGTCTTTGAAAGCATGTCACTGTAAATAAATGGTGAAATTGGAGGTTTTGTTGACTATTTTTTGCTTCCCCATTGATTTTTGGGATTGAGGAGGAGTTTCCAATAGGGCCTCTTTGTAAAAGTGACCTAATTTGTGGTCTACGACAGTGTAGGTGCTTTGTTTTGGCAAAGTTGTTTAAAAGAAAACTAATGGTGTTTTGAGGTCAAAAAACCTCTGTTGAAAACCTACAAGGAAGAATAGGTGAGTTTGTGGAATATAGGAAAGGGAAGGTTGTAAAAATGGCATTAATGAAATTACAGAGGACCAGTCTGTATACCCTATTTTAAGGGTTTTGAGTGTATGAAAATGACATTTTAAGCCATTACACCCATTGTTTTGTTTTGTAACTTGGTGGAATGGTGTAGTAAGGCATGATTTAGGTGTGTACTAGTTCGTTGGAGTAGGGAAGATGCTTGAACACTTTTTTTGTTGTTGTCGCGAAGGTTTATGTGCAAATTTTTCTTGAAAATGGAGGTTTTGAACTAGGTTTTGGTGAAATATTGATGATAGAGACTGGTGAATGAACTTATAAGCATATGCAGACATAATTAAGGGTGTTTGAAGTGGTGGCTGGGCTAGACAAGGTCTAGGATATAGTTTTTCAATAAACCCCCATTGAAATTGCCTAAAATGAGGGATTCTTTTTTAGATGTCTTCGAAAGTGTGTCATTGCAAATAAATGGTGGAATTGGAGGTTTTTTTGAGTGGTTGTTGCTGCCCCATTTATTTTTTGGATTGAGGAGGAGTTTCCAATAGGGATTTTGTAAAGCTCTTAGGTTTTCCAAATTA
>VDFB02270651.1:818925448-818992274 GCA_007258455.2 Sequoia sempervirens
TATGGGTGATATGCTGAACTAAACTTCAAATTTATCTTCATCCTCTTCCACAATGTCCTCTAAAAGTATCCAATGAATTTAGTGTCTCTGTCTAAAACTATGCTCTTAGGCAATCCATGCAATCTCACAATATCCTTGAAAAATAAGTCAACAACATGCACAACATCATTAGTCTTTTTACAAGGAATGAAATAAGCCATTTTAGAAAATTCGTCCATTACTACCATTATAGAATCATAACCCCTTTGTGTTCTTGGCAATCCCAATATGAAATCCATGCTTATATCTTCCCAAGATCTCTTTGGTACTATCAAAGGCTTGTACAATCTAGTATTTTGACTACTCCCTTTTGCAAATTGACAAATTATGCAACTTTGAGCATACTTCCTGACATCCTTATATATCTATGGCCAACAATAATGTTCACTCACCAAATCTACTATCTTATCCACTCCAAAATATCCTCAAAAACCTCCACTATGATTTTCCTTTATCAAATTCTCCCTCATTGAACTCCTCGATATACACAATTGATTTCCTTTGAACAACATACCTTTTGAATGAAATAGTCCAACCATTGGCTTTGGTCTATCACTACTGGTTACTTACATGCTCTCCACACTTCACCAAAATTTGCATCATCCTCATACATATGCTCCAATTCTTCAAATCCCAATACTTCTATCCTCATATTTGTCATCAATTTTCTTCTTATACTTAATGCATCTACAACTTTGTGGGTTGATGCAAGAAGTTGGGTACACAAAAAACTCAAAAAGTGGAAGTGTTTTTGCTGTTTTTCAGAATTTGTCACACTTGGACTTAAAATTGGAGGCACTTACAAAATTAATCTTAAAAAAGTCAAGATTATGAAATTTATCATTTTCAATCTAGTTTCTAAATATGTAAATTATTCAAATACCCAGATTATAGAAATTAAATTTTGATAGGGATCTATAAAAACCACTTTTTAAAAGTCCCTTTTTTTTTACCATACCAAGCACGTGTATGGACACCACTTTTTGACCCAAATAAAATTAATTTTCTAATTCCTTTTTGGAAAAGAGAGCTAACAACATGAAGACTGATGTGGAATTTTTTTTGTAATTTTTTATTGAATATATTTGTTTTATTAAATTTTTATTGGTCTTAATTGTTGTTTTTAAAAATCAACATGTACAGACAACATAATTGGACCTAAACTAAACATTTTTTGAATATTTTTTTTTATTGTGTAGAGAATTTTCTGAAGTTTGATGCCATATAATTTTTTTTACAAGAAATTTAACAAAAAAAAAGTTATTAAAAAACAAAAAAAGCCCGATATTTCAAGTTTAAGGACTAGTTTGCTTAGAAATTAATTAAAAAATAGAAAAAATAATGCAATCTTCATAAAAAAATAATATATTTGGAAAGTAGACATCATGTTCTCTAATGGGTTTTAATTTTATAGATTGATTCAGAAAAAAAAGTCCATCAGCCATATTGCCAAAGTTGGACATTCTTCTTCAATTTGCCTTAGTTTTTTAGTTGCAAGTCAAAGGCTAAGGATCAGATTTCCAAGCCTTTTCCAAGCCTAAAACCAAGGTTACATGTGGGTTCAGAATTCAATTTTTAAATAATGTGTGTAGGTTACTAAAATGCGTATGTGTTATTTAAATGAAACGCGTACGTGTTTCATAACACATACACGTTATCTATTTACCTGTTGGGTAAAGGTAATACATATGCATTATGTAATGCATACACATTCATAAAACATAATGCATATGCATTTCATAATGCATATGCATTTCATAATGCATATGCATTTCATAATGCTTACGCATTTCATAATGCTTACGCATTTCTAATATAGTCATTTTTTCCTAATTTGGTAAATACTAATAAAACACATTCATTTTCTACAGTATGGCCTGAAAGTGCCATTTTCTACATTTTTTATTGCAAATTTTTCATGTAGGGAAATTCTATTCAAATTCTTAGAAGAGACAAAGTGCAAGTTGAATTTTCTGAAGTGGAATCAAGTACAAGAGCTTTTACAAGAAGATTTAGAAAAAAGTGAATTTTTGGATGCATTCATGATGTTTTTGTACTTCATAGTTTAAAGAAAAATGGATCTTCATACTACATAGTTTTATTTGAATATTTGAAGGAGATAGCAATTTGAAAATAGGTTACTTGAATAATTTATTTTTTTCATCAAAGAGGGTTTGGTAACCATGACTGATAAGCAAAGACAAAGAAAAAAATGTAGAAAGTTAACGACACCTAAATAAATTCAAGCAAATAGAGATATGGAGGCAAAAAGACAAAGGGATAGAAGAGAAAGGATTTGTCAAATGAAAAATTTTCAAGCATCTAGTTCCAAGAATGTTGAGAGGAAGCCATGAATGATGAAATGAATGTAGATGATGCAAATGTGGAGATGGTGAATATGGAAGAAAATGCAATTATGGAGACAAACCCAACTATGCCTTCAACTTCAACTTTGAATGATATGGAAATATTACCTATGCAAACAACTTCGGGTAAGTCTTCAAATCCACCTTCCAATGATATGGAAAATGCACCTATTCATACAATCTATCTAGGTATGTGTTTAAACCCAAGTTTTGATAATAAATTGATATTGCTTGTTTAGATGAAGTTGGATACACCATTCATGATATCAATAATTCTAGGGTTCAAATAATGCAAAAACAAAAAAAAGATGAAATTACATCTTATGAGAATGCAAATGAGAATGAAATGCCTCATATTGATGAAAATGTGAATGAAACCCCTTGTGTGAATGAAAATGAAACCCCTTGTATGGATGAACCTGAAAATGTTTTTTTTAAAATTGAAAGAGATGTGCTAGATAAAATTCATGGTAAAGTTTCTTGGAGACAAATTAGAACTTATGGAAATAGAATATATAATTTTTTTTTTATAGAAATAAATTAGGATTCCAATGTCAACTCATGGTGCAATTGATTATAATGTAAAAAATGAGAATAGTGATAAAAAAATAGGTGTTTTTGTAAAACCAAAAAAGAAAGATGATTCAATAGAACAAGTCATATCTAGTGTTGCTAATGTTATTGATTTTATAGGTAAGAAAAGTTGATCGAAAGATAAGAATGCGGCTCATCATGCAATAACAACTACTCTACTTGATAAAGCAACTTCAAATAAAAGAATGTTAAGTAAGATTAGTAAATGTATAAAAGTAAATCCTAGAACTTTGATAAGAGCTGCTAAATGAAGAGAAAGTATTGAAAATGATCCAATTAATCAATGTTGGAGTTTTAGTGGTAGACTCCCAAGATCAGATGTGAAATTAACTGATGAAAATCTTTAATAATTTTTTTTTGGCATGATAATACAAGAGTATCACCTAACATTAGAGATGTCTTAAAATTAAGGGTGTGTTCCAAAATTCGTGAACCTCATCCAAAGCAGATCGGTTAGATATGACTCAAACTGAATTATATAAAAAAAATTTAGATGATTCAATCTTACCATTAATATTAACATAAGTCAAAGATCATTCAAAAAGTGTAAACCTTCGTATGTTAGAATTAATATGCAACAAATCTCTTGTTGTTGTAAGACTCATGTACAATTTCATTATTATTATGATAGTTTTTGATATATACGATGCACTTTGCATGATAACCAAATTATGCAAAACATTTGTGGTATTAATATGCCACCTAAAAGAATCAAAGATTTTATAGCAGGTTTGTTTTGTGAACCCTCTAATGGAAACTTATTTTATTCAAAAGCATGTATTTCTGGAGAATGTGATAGATGTGGTAACTTTTCATTATTAGGAGAATATATGCATGAAAGTAGTTTAGATGAATTTAGACAACAATTAGTGGATGTAAAAAAAATAAAAAATGTTGAGTATTCTTTAAAAGATGGAAAAACTAGAAAACATTGTGAGCTAATTGTGGAAAAATTTAGTGTCCATGCATTTATTAATGAATTTAAAGATAAGATTGTACCTAAATTTGTTCAACACTCTCAGTATGCTCATTGGCTTGATAATCATTTTTTTTTATGTAAAATAAATTCCGAATTGAAACTATATTGTCAGTTGTTGATTTTGCTGAAAATTATACTCTTGCTCCACAAGAATAAATTCAATCACAATATTATAATTCCAATCAAGTAGCTATATTTTTTCACATTGTTTATAGACATGCAGATGATAGTACAAAAGACAATAGAATTTTTTTGAGACAGTACCATTTTTATGTAAGTGATAATCGATTACATTCATCTGAGTTCAATATTTTTTTGATATATTTTATAAAAATTTAAAAGAGGGAGGAATTCATATGGTCGGATAATTGCACGGGTCAATTAAAAAATAATAGAATGTTTTATTGGTTATGTAGAGTTCATAAGGAAAATAATATCCAACACATATGGAGTTTTTTTTGAACTGGTCATGGTAACGAAGAACACGATGGAGCAAGTGCATGTGTGAAAAGAGCTCTTGCTAGAGAGCAACTCAAATTTGAGGATGTTGTGAAATTTAGAGATGCATGTGCAATTGTAGATTGGTGCACTACCAAATTATCTACAAGAACAAGTGAGAGCTCAATAAGTCAATGCTTCTTTTGGTTAGTTGAAGAAAACGATATTTTTTCTCAATGGGATTGTGAAATAATTAATGGATCTACAAAATGGGATTCCTTTAAGAGTTTGAATGCAAACACATGGAGAATATGGACAAGGGAGTTGGCATGCTTTTGTCAATTTTGTATTATAGGTGATTGGGAGGCATGCAAAAATATGGAATGGGTCGAACAATGGCAATAAAGAGCCTTAACACCTACATTGACACATGTTCAACATGGAACGACAATTGAAGATAATAAAGTTTTCACATCAAATGATTATGATTGTGTTTCAAATCTTGTACAAGAAGGTACATTATTTATTGAGTTGAATTTTATATGTATACATGTTTATATGTGAATTAAATATTTAAGTCACTCTTTATTGAATTTTTTATTTATTTTTCTAGGACATGTGTATGCTATTGTTGCACTTGAGGGGAATGAAGAGCAGATAGAGTACTGGTTGGCTAGATGTGTTGAGAGAAAACATAAGTTGGTACATCCTAGAGTGGATGATGACAACTTTGAGTATCCAACTAGTTCAGTGGTTGTTGTTGGTACCTGGCTTCGAAAATATTTGATAAGAAAGAATGTCTTGCCTACATTTGAAGATTATGAAAGAAACAAGAAGATTATACATTATTCACATTTGGCAACCAATATAAAACTAGTTAGATATCAAGGGAGACCTACTAATAAAGTTTTATGGACACTTTCAATGGATGATCATGAGACAATCATAGATGTATTACAAAAAAGACAGGATGAAAATGGTACAACCAAGTAAATAAATATTGGTAAGTATATAGTCGTATATATATTTAATTGATATATATATATATATATATATATATATATTTGTCTTTAGTCATTTTCTAATTAAAGTTTTATATCATTTTTTGTTTTAGGTCTCCCAAAATTAGATGCTTTACAAAAAACAGAGGAGATGCACATATATTACAATGGAATTCAAATCTAGAGAAAGGTAACTATATATATTTATAGATACATTTAATTGATAGTATAAATATAAAACTAAATTTAATTCATTGTCATTTTATAAAAAAATTATAATTGATTTTATATCCCCTTAATCCATTCTCTTAAAACCCCTTAAGCCATTCTCTTATGTACCATTAACCCATCCTCTTGCATCCCCTTAAGTCTCTCTATTAATTCCCCTTAAGTCATTCCATTAGGACCCCTTAATCCATATCATCATATATATACCCTTAATCCATCCACTTGCATCGCCTCAAGTCATTCTCTCAACACCCTTTAAGCTATGCTCTTAGGACCCCTTAATCCATATCCTCGTCTATCTACCCTTAATCCATCCACTTGCATCCCCTTAAGTCACTCTCTCAACACCCCTTAAGCCATCCTCTTAGGACCCCTTAATCTATATCCTCATCTATCTACCCTTAATCCATCCACTTGCATCCCCTTAATTCACTCTCTCAACACCCCTTAAGCCATCCTCGTAAGAACCCTTAATCCATGTGCTCTTATATCTACCCTTAATCCATCCACTTACATCCCCTTAAGTCACTCTCTCAACACATCTTAAGCTATCCTCTTAGGACCCCTTAATCCATATTCTCATATATCTACCCTTAATCCATCCACTTGCATCCCTTAATTCACTCTCAACATCCCTTAATCCATCCTCTTAGGACCCCTTAATCCATGTCCTTGTATATCTACCGTTAATCCATCCACTTGCATCCCCTTAAGTCACTCTCTCAACACCCCATAATCCATCCTCTTATGACCCCTTAATCCATATCCTTGTATATCTACCCTTAATCCATCTACTTGTATCCCCTTAAGTCACTCTCAACACCCCTTAAGCCATCCTCTTATGACCCCTTAAGTCTCTCTAGGGTTCATGATATGCTTAGAATAAAAAATCTATATGGGTTAATGGTTTAGGGTTCATCTCCTAGTCTCTAGGTCATATGGGTTTAAGGTTTAGGGTTTCTAGGGCTCATGAGGTACTTAGAATAACAAATATATATGGGTTTTAAGGGTTTAGTGTTCATCTCCTAGGATTTTGGTCCTAAGCTATATTTGTTTACAGTTTAAATTCATTCTCTCTACTCCCCTTAATCCAAAATCTTGTCTCCCTTTAAGTCTCTCTAGGGTTCATGAGATGCTTAGAATAACAAATCTATATGGGTTAATGGTTTAGGGTTCATCTCCTAGTCTCTAGGTCATATAGTTTAAGGTTTAGGGTTTCTAGGGTTCATGAGATGCTTAGAATAACAAATCTATATGGGTTTTAAGGGTTTAGGGTTCATCTCCTAGGATTTAGGTCCTAAGCTATATTTGTTGTGTTTAAATTCATTCTCTCAACTCCCCTTAATGCACAATCTTTCATACCCTTAAGTCTCTCTAGGTTTCATGAGATGCTTACAATAAAAAATCTATATGGGTTAGTGGTTTAGGGTTCATCTTCTAGTCTTTAGGTTATATGGTTTAGGGTTTAGGGTTTCTAGGGTTCATGAGATGCTTAGAATAACAAATCTATATAGGTTTTAAGGGTTGAGGGTTCATCTCCTAGGATTTAGGTCCTAAGCTATATTTGTTTAGGGTTTAAAGTCATCCTCTCAACTCCCCTTAATCCACAATCTTGCATCCCTTATGTCACTCTCATAATTCCCCTTAACCCATCCTCTTAGGGCCTGTTAAGCCATATCATAAGGCTCATCACATGCATCCCCTTAATCCACTATCTTACATCCCTTTAAGTCATTCTATCAACTCCCCTTAATCCACCCTCTTACATCCCTTCAAGTCATTCTATCAACTCCCCTTAATCCACCCTCTTGCATCCCCTTAATCCACTCTCTTACATTGCTTTAAAATATGTCATTCTATCATCTCCCCTTAATCCACCCTCTTACATCTCTTCAATTCATTCTATCAACTCCCCTTAATCCACCCTCTTGCATCCCCTTAATCCACTCCCTTACATCCCTTTAAGTCATTTTATCAACTCCCCTTAATCCACCCTCTTACATCCCTTCAAGTCATTCTATCAACTCCCCTTAATCGACCCTCTTGCATCCTCTTAATCCACTCTCTTACATCCCTTTAAGCCATTCTATCAACTCCCCTTAATCCACCCTCTTTCATCCCCTTAAGCCATCCTCTTAAAGGAACCTTAAGTCATATCCTCTTACATACCCTTAATCCACAATCTTGCATCCCTTAAGTCACTCTCATAATTCCCCTTAAGCCATCCTCTTAGGACCCGTTAAGCCATATCCTAGGGTTCATGGTATGCATCCTCTTAAGCCATCCTCTTAACTCCACTTAAGGCATTCTCTTAAGACCCCCCTTAATCTATATATCCTCTTAGGTGAACCCTTAATCCATCCTATGGCAAACATCATTTGAATTTGAATGGAATTTCCTATATATTGTTATTTTCATGCATGAATTTTTTAATTAAATGACTCATAAAAATTATAGTTACTTTACTTACATTAATTATTTTTGTAGGTTCTCATCAAGTCAGTCTACCATGTGATTGTCACTAAAAAATTATTTTATCAAGAGACTATGTAAATATCAATTTTTGGTCTTCACCTAAAATTTAATAAGCTTTAATTGTATCTACATGCACACATATGTTCATCATGTTCTATAGTTGTATTAAACATCAATATACATTATATATGTTTGTCTAATGTATGAACTTCAATGAGCTTATTAGTCACTTTTTAAATATCTTGTTCCAATTTTATAGATTATACGTTTCATGTCTTGTATTTACCACATTCTATATAATTGTTCAATTGTATAGATTATACATTTTATACATACAGGGAGATACATTTTTGTTTATTGATTCAAATATTTGCTAGAATTGGATAATAGTTAAAATTACCTGCCCTTAATTTATTATGTATATTATTTAAACTATTTAAGGAATCTTTCAATTTGTCACCCAACCATGTGATAAATTATATATATGAAATTTGATTCTAGATAAGAATTTATATAGTGCATGTATTACTTGAAAATTAGATCATTTATATCTGTACATACGCGAGTGCATATAATCATCAAAATGAACATAACATGATCATAATTGATTGCATATATAATCATCATATTAAACTCAACTAATATAAATAAACACAAATATGATAATAGCATGCTCAAAATAAAACTAGAGATAGAAGTCCATAAAATTTATATGTCAAGATGCATATGTCAAGTCCAACACATATATTTAAATAAAACTAGAGATCTATAGTCCATAAAATTTAGAACCATCTAACTATTAGGTTGATCGGTCATATAGAGTCTCCTCTTTGTTCCATGTTGACTAGATGTACTTGCATCATGTTGTAAAAGAGTACAAGAAACTTGAAATTAGATTTAAAGTTATTTAGAAATTTTGATATAATTAAACATATTTAAACTTGAAAATATAAAATTTTAGATAAAAATAAATTTAATTAAATATCTTGCTAGTATTGGCATGGTGTGATGGTTTATTGGTGGCATTGTTGTTCTTGCCACCAAGGTTCAAACCCCGTTGGGGTGGTATTGTTAAATGGTTGTATCCGGTTCATAGCTCTGGTCAAAAGCGTTTACCCCTTGAATAATAAATAATAATTTAATTAAATATCTATTAAATACAATAAAATTGATTTTTAGTATGCATAAATTACCATATGGTCATGCGAATCTATTGGTACATTTTGTTCAATAGGTAGCATAACTATTAGTTGAGAAGATCCAAATGTTTGATCTACTATATCCTGCATATTCATATAAAGCAAACAATATGTTAAAACCTTGAATATATATATAGTCCGTAAAAATTGTATAGGAGATTTCTTGTAAAGTTTAGAACCTCGAATGATATGACCTCATGATCATGCATTGGAGATTTCCCATGCATAAATGTTGACGATGTCTCAGGTGCACTTGCCATGGGTATCTCATGAAATCCCTACATATAGATGTACAACAATTTGTATAGATAAAATTCACACATGTGTATGTAATGAACAAATTAAATTAGATATATGATCTGTATTTAATTTAAACTTAACAAAATTTTGAAAGCACACACTTGAGCTAATGATGTCTGAGGAGCACTCACTACAACTTTTGGTTGGTCAGTACTAGGTATTGTATGACCTCCTTGCATCTAGATATAATATATCAATTCACACATATGCACAAATTCAAATTAAATTAGATATATCCACAAAAATTATTCAATAATATATTGGTTCGAGTACTTGTCCAAAAGGTGAGCCCATATCTATAGCACTCCACATATAGACATGACGATCAAGTACCGTGTGATCATGCGTCTACACCAAACACTTATTGAATTAATATTATATTATATATATAATTTGATGTTATTATTTACATGAATTTTTCACATTTAAAAGTTGAATTAAATTTAATTTCACAAGATGAACATACCTATGTAGAATGATCCTTAGAATATATAGTAAATTCAGGTATGACTATGTCCCAGATGCATGTCAGTCACCTGAAGTGGATGCCTGAGTATTCCTATAGCTCGAGCCTCCATGCTCTGTATTGGCCACTTCAATTGCTGCATGTGTAGTCTGATGAATGAGATGTCCTAAAAGTGAACTCAATGCTCCTAATGTCAATAACATGGTCTACTACTGAAAATGCAACGAGAACACCACGAGAAGGAAGAGGAACAATAGGAGCAATTAGAGCACGTTGCTAAAGATTGACACGTGCTCCAAGTCTATGTTGGGGCATGCCACACCCAAATCCCTAAAATGACCTCATATCAAAATAGTTGGGTTTTTTACCCAACTCAAACTCAACCCATAACTTCCTCAAAAAGTATAGGGGCACCTCATAGTTTCCATGTGGTGGATTATCCAACACCATCCACCATCTATCCCAAAAATGTGTAGCTATCTCAGGGTGCCTACACCATAAAATTGAAATTCATGTTTTGGTGGGTGGAATTGGTTGGTTTATTTGGGGATTAATTAAATATTGGCACATGGCTTATTTGGTAATTTTAAGGTCATTTATTTCTTTATAGGACAATCCATTTGCATAGAATTATCTCCTCTCTTCTCTCCATTGATGGAACCTATCTAGGTTTGCATCAATAGATCGAACATAATCCACAATAGTTTGCATCGTAGATGCAAACCATGCAAGAAGGGGAGGGATTCTAGGCTCATTTTTTATCAGATCTATATTTCCTTGAATCACAATAAGGTTTGCTTGGATGCTCTCTCTTAATTGATCCTGATCTACTATGGGGGGGGTGGGGGATTAGGCAATGGAGATTCTAGAGGTGTGAGGTTTTGTTCTGGTGGTGGATATGGATGTATGGGATCTATAGGAATTTTTGGATCGGGCATAAAATCCTCTATATTAAATTTTGGATCCATGTGAGCAATTAAATGGCGACTGCATGTTAAACAATTAAAAAATATATATCAACAAAGTAATTAAATAATGCACACAATTTGAAAGTTATTTAAAAATCACATTGAACGTGCACAAATTCAAAATAAATTTCATTTAAAGACTATACGATTTATAACATTTAAAATTCCATAACATTAAAAAGCCATAGCATGTACACACATTAAATTGAGTCCAGTGTGTGGTTGTTAAAATATGAAGGGTAGAAATGAAATTAGGGGGTTTTATTAGAATCCTATTCAAATTCATGCACTATGTCATTGGTTTATTAAGTGAATCCCCTGAAAGAAGGCCCCATAAACTTATTTTTAGCTAGATATCACTTGATGATTAAAATATAGCCAAATTTGATAATCTATACATTAATTGATTTATTTAAAAGTAAATAAAACCACATGGATTAAGGTAAAGACTTAAGATTTATTTAAATAAATCACCATCAAGTACCTAAAGACTTAAGATTAAGGTAAAGGTCTAAAGAATGAAAAATAAGACACGTGTAGATATATAACTTTGATTTCTCAAATTGGGTGTTAAAATAGGAGGTTAGGGATTGTTTAGAGTGTCTTCTATTACATATATAAAGGTGGAAAAAGAGAAGGAAAGGTCCCCAAGATAATTTCAGTTATGAACAACTCAAGAATGAGTGTCAAAAGGGGTAAATGAGAAAACCATGTAGTTTAATTCAAGTAAAAATTATACTAGTTTCTATTTATATCAAGCCTATAATTAATTAACTAATTCATCAATAAGTAATTTATTATTCTAAATTTTTATGGGTCTATAGATTTATCTTTTGGGGTGAGGGGAAGTTTACTCATAGGTTTGGTTGTTTCCCAACAAGAGTATATCTATAGAGCTAAGGTATATTGAACAAGAATACATGTATTAATCAAGTATGAAATAGAATTTAATTTAAAAATCTGATGACATAAATTGATTTATCTAAAATTTCAAATTTCATGATAAGAGACACAAGTTCTCTATAGTGAGACAAAGTAGTTAAGAAGAAATTATAAGTTTAACACTAACATTAAAATTTATAATCTCATTCATTATTTTCAAAGAATACAAGATAAGAATTAAAAATTAATAGAATATGTATTCAAAGGGACATATAGATATATGCTAGTGACCTAATTGCATTGTACAAAATAAAAAAAGATGAGCTTGTTGAGCTCTATTCACCAAATTTTGAGAACTTGCTTGATCCCCTTAAGAAATGTCATATTAGGACGCCTTAAGACATCGATTTACAATTTAGGGTGATAGGATGGCTTAAGGGGATCTATGTGTAGTAAGGTCCTAGGACAAAATGGTCCATGGCTTAAGGGAATAATATTTGGTGGAGTTTCCTAAGGAAACAAAATTTCATTTTAAGGTCCTAGGACAAAATGAATGCTTTAGGCTTTAGGGTTTAGGGTTTAGATTTTAGAGTTCAAGGTTTAGGGTTTAGGGAACTTAGGGTGAAGTTTGGGTGGCCCTTGGAATAATGGACTTTCAAGTTAGTGAGCTACATTTTCTTGTGGAATAGTTGATTGAGATAGCTCTTGTTTCCCAACAAGAGTATATCTATAGAGCTAAGGTATATCAATTGTGAATACATGTATTAATCAAGTATGATATAAAATTTAATTAAATATGAGTACATAAGTTGATTTATCTAAATTTTAAAATTTCATGATAGAAGTAACAAGTTCTCTATAGTGGGACAAAGTAGTTAAGAAGAAATTATAAGTTTAACAAGTTAACGTTAATTTATAATCTCATTCACTATTTTCAAAGAATACTAAAGATAAGAATGAAAAATTAATAGAATACATGTTTAAAGGGACACATAGATATATGCTAGTTACCTAATTGCAATGTACAAAATAAACAAAGATGAGCTTGAGCTCTATTCACCAAAATTTGAGAACTTGCTTGATCCCCTTAAGAAATGTCATATTAGGACCCCTTAAGACGTCAATTTATGATTTAGGGTGATTGGATGCCTTAAGGGGAGTCTAGTAAGGTCCTAGGAAAAAATAGTCCATGGCTTAAGGGAATAAAATTTGGAGTTACCTAAGGCAACCAAATTTCATTTTAAGGTCCTATGACAAAATGAATGCTTTAGAGTTTAGGGTTTAGATTTAGAGATTTGATGACATGAAAACATATCTATGTCAAATAAAAAATGTAAGAAACCTCCAAGGATCCCTAATTTATGACACTACACAATGTGACAAGGATGTTTATAAATTGGTTATTGAAGTGTAGCAATAACTAAAAAATCCTAATGTGAATTATTCGTAGCCTCAATCTCAATCTCAATGAAATCTACCCTGAATCTAGGTAATATTCCCTAGATACTTCTAAAATTATGTGAACTATTAGGGTTTTAGGTTTCTTTTAGGGTAAATAGGGTTTTACGTTTACATTTTAGGGTTTAGGTCCAAGGACTAACCTGGATAAATTAGTTTTTAGGGACCTATATTTTTTGGAACCTAGGGTTTCTAGGGTTTTTATTTCTAAGTTAAATGTGTCCAATTTAGGTTTAGTTTTATGGTTTTTTATTTACAATTTAACATTATTTATTTCATTGATGGTTTTGGTTTTTTAAATGCAATTTAAAAACTATAAAATATTGAGCAAAAACAAACTAAACAAACAAAAACTAAATACCAATTACAAAACAAAAACACAAGATATAAAGTAAAAAAAGGTAGAATTCAACCAACCTAGAGGTTGTTGAGGTTAGTTGTGTTGATGGGAGGAGGTGGCAGTGAAAATTTTCATCAATCAAGCCTTTTGAAATGTGTACATGATTTCGTCTCCTCTTCTCCAACATGGCTAAAACTATGAGTGAAAGTGAAAACACAGTCTCTAATTTTAAAAAAGTAAATACCTTTAAGGAATGGGTACGCGTTCATAATGTGTATGCATTTTTGGCTTGCATGCCCAAAGCAAAATGCATACACATTCAGATTTAGGCTCAAGTACCTAATCCATAACGTGTATGTGTTTTTTGAAAACATGTATGCATTTCGTGTGAAATTTTTTGTTTTGGCCAAAACTTCCTCTCTTCATGTACCCAACTTATTGCTTTTACCCTTGTTTGACTTTCCACTCCTATGATTCAATACAAATGTATAACTCTACAAGAACTCAACCCATCTCATATGTCTCTAATTCAACTTTCCTTGACTATTCAAATACTATAAATCTTGATGATCTATATACACTGCAAACTCCTTAGGCAACAAGTAATGTCTCCACTTTTTCAAGGTTTGAATTATGGCATATAATTATTGATCATAGACTGACTATCTTCTTTTCACATCACTCAACTTCTTACTAAAATAATATATAGGTATTCCTCCTTGACTCAACACTGCTCCAATTACATTTCCACTTGCATCACAATCAACTTGAAATAGCTTATCAAAATTCATTAATGCTAACCCTAGCTATTATGTCACCTTTTGCTTCAACAATTCAAAACTTCTTTGGGCTTCAGATGTCCACTTAAAGTATTTCATGTTGAGCCTATCATTGTCTCAGTCGTAGAGTTACAAATTCTACTAATTTTTTTGATAAACTTGTAGTAAAAACTAGCTAATCCATGGAATGATCTGACTTCTCCAATGTTTTCTTGTGTAAGCCAATCTAAAACTACTTTCACTTTCTTAGGGCCCATCTTCAATCCTTCAGTAGAAATAACAAATCCAAAGTATATACCAACTTCGTCTTCATGAAACTACACTTATTGACATTAATCAACAACTTCTCTTCCCTCAACCTCTGTAATAATTTCTAGATGTGCCACAAATGTTCTTTTCTAGTTTTACTGAAAACTAGAATATCATCCAAATAAACAATGAAAAACTTACCCAAGAATTTCTTCAATACCTCATTCATCAATCTCATGAAATTTCTCAGTGCATTGGTCAATCCAAAAGGAATTACTAACCACTCATACAATCCTTCATTTGTCTTAAATTCATTCTTTCATTCATCTCCTTCTCTGATTTTGATATGATGATATCCACTCTTAAAATAAATCTTTGTGAAATACTTTGCTCCAGTCAAATAGTGCATAGTGTCATTTGAATCCTTAGCAATGGAAATCTATACTTGAAATTGATCCTATTAATTGCTCTTGAATTTGTACACATTCTCCTCTCTCCATCTTTCTTAGGTGCAAGTACAACATGTACTACACATGGGCTCAAACTTTATCTGATCAATCCTTTCCTCAAAAACTCTTGTATCTATCAGTTCAAACTTGCATTCTCTACCCATGTCATTCTATGTGCTACCTTTTTCATAACATTGGCTCCCAATATAAGATATATATGATGACTGATACTCTGGACTAGTGGTAAATCTTCTAGTACATTCTCTGACATGATGTCTTCATAATCTGTCAACAGTTCTACAACTTCTATTTTCAGTGGATCTTCAACTTTTTCTATCTCCAGACTACTGCCCTTCTTTGGAATCAATGCAAAACACATGTTCTCATGCCTTAGTCTATCAAGAAATTTCCTTCCATCTATGAAACATAGTCTAGAAATTCTACAAAATTTAGTCTTCTCCTCTTCCTCCAAAGGTACCAACTTAATTCTCTTTCCATTTGATGTCACATCATATGTATTTCTTCTTCCATCATAAATTTATTTCTTATCATGTTGCCATGGTCTTCCTAACAATAAATGACAAGCATCCATACACAATATCACACAATACTTCATCCCTATATGACCCAATATGAAATTTCACCAAACATTGTTCATTCACCAATATCTTATGCTCATCTTGAATCCATGTTATCCTATAAGGGTTTTGATGTTTCAATCTCTCCAAATTAAATTTGGTTACCATATCCTCTAAAACTAGATTATCAGTACTACCACTATCAATGATAAATTTACATACCTTTCCTTCAGACTTATATCTAGTTCTGAATAGACTTTTCCATTGTGGTGGTTCCTTAGTCACTTATTCTTACATTAAAGCTCCCCTCATCACCAATGATTCACCTTTCTTAGGTTTTCCAACTAAATTAGGGGATCCAATAAGTTCATTCATATAAGCTACTCTTCTAGTTTGCTCAAGTTTCTTTCCAATACTTCCTTGATGACACTCAAATGCTCTATGTCCTTCACCTCCACACTTGAAATAGGTTCCTTTGAATGGTCTTCTCTTAGATATTCCTTTGTATCACGAGTATCCATCATTGTGGTAAGAATTATGACCTCCTTTTTCACTAGGGTAGAAATTTATATCTTCTTTCCCTCTGCAGTATGATTTAGCATTATTTTCTATGCTCTGATAGGGTTTTACATAATTTTTATGCTCTGTATAAGGTCTTCTTTCACCAAACTGGGTTCCATTCTTTTGAAATATTCCTCTTGCACTCCTTTTCCTTTGTTCAAATTTCTTATTCAACTTCTCTTCCACTTTCAATGCAAATTGATATGATTCTTCAACTGATGTCATCTTTACTAGGATCAATTCTTCTTGAATGTTTGTTCTTAATCCATTGATGTATCTTGCAACCTTCTCTTTGTTCGCTTCACTATGAATGGTTTTGATAATCATCTTGTATAATTCTTCAGTATACTCCTTCATAGATCTCTCCTTTTGTCTCAAATTCTACAATTTGTTCAACAATTAAAGTTCATAATCTACTGGTATGAATTGACTCTTAAATTTTGTCACCATTTATCCCATTTGATGATTCTTTCTTTGCCTCTTCTATTTTGGTCTAATTGAACTTCTTTCCACCATAATTTAGCATGACCTTTCAAATTTATTTTCATAAATCTAACTCTTTCTGGATCTTCAATTTCTTCATATTCGAAGCATTCTTCCATTTCATTGATCTAATCAATCAATTCTTTAGGATTCAAATTTCTCACATAATTTTGAATTTCAACTCTAGGTTATTTTCTAATCTTTGAGATTGCTTTCAACATCTTTACTTGATTTTTTTCTTCTTCTTCTTCACTTAGGGCTTCTACAAATTGATTCACATGTTTTTCTTCATCATCACTTTCATCATTCTTCCTAGGGTTTAGGCCTTGCCTTTGGTCCTCTTCTACAACATCTAATCAAACTCACATCTCACACATCATTTCCAACATTCACCATATCAAGCACTCTCCTTGGCAACATATCTGCCCTTAAATCAATGTAACTGCCTTAGTTCAACATTTTGGCTACAAGGATTTCAACTGCCTCACAATCGGTGATTGATTGAAATAAAATGTAGTCTACCTCAAGTTGGATATCTCTTCACCTGAAGGAATTCCTTCAAGAATTTAAAACTCACTCTGATACTACTTGGTGCAATCATGGTCTAGGAGGGTTCTAGAAGGAACAGTTTGAACCTTCCAGTAATGAGTCAACACAGCAGAAATAACACAACAAACTAATATGTGAACAAGAAAATCTATTAAATTAATAATCCTACATGTAATATAGGCCTCAAGGGTGAATATTCAGGGCTCACAAGCTTGACACTAGGGCTTTCAACAATACAACTAGCCAACAGGCCTTATTACATGCCCCCAAAGGGTTATTGCAAAAATGTATTGAATCTATCTAACCATGAATAACTAACTGATAATTGGTCTCTCCTAAATGATTAAAAATTATTATAAATATTCTTCTCAAGATCCAACAAAGTTTTTTGTCGGCCACAAGGGTTCATAAACCTAATGAATGAACACATATGCAAGTCGACCTCAAAATATGTAAAGATAACTCCACGTGAAAAGAAACAACTTGTGAATCTCCAAGATAGGTCCCAGTGAACCCTAGATGCTTGTGTGATGTCACATTTGGATTCACATGATCTAGAATCTAGGTCTGTACTAAGAAACCAGACCAGGTCAGTCCCAAATGATCAGACTAGTAAACCTAGTGAAATTCTGACAGTGGTATTTTTCAGTAGGCAATTCCAAATGGTGTGAAATATGAATATGTGATAGGTGTTAGTTTGTAGATGCTATATAATGCTCCATGAGCCAAGAAACAAAAATGTGGTAAAATGTGGAATGAAATAATGAAACTGCTATTGAATGCAATGCAAGAAAAGAACTATTTTTGGTTGACATGTGATTACTTTACAACTAGGGATGCTTCTACATCATGCCCTATAGTACGTTATCTTTCCTCTCACCCTAAAAAACACTATAACTAAAGATCATAAAAAAATAGGCTAGTTCCTCTAATTATTTCACATGCAAATAACATTAGTGACAACTTGTCATTGAGTGTGGATGAATTCCAAGATGGTTTGGTATCATATATTATAGGTATTCTTAAGTTTCCTTTTCTATAGCCTAGGTATTTTTTTAGTGGCATGCATACTCTAAGGTCTAATAATATTTCTACAAAACCAAGTTTTTTTCCTTTCTTAAAGAAATTCCAAGAAAATTGTGTTGGACATGAGACAAAGCATGATGATCTTTTAAGAGAAATAAGTCCAATGAAAGTTCCTTTCCAAAACCACGAAATCATTATTTTTATTAATTACAAATAATGAACTTAAAGTATCAACCAATCTAGATGATAATATGAAAGATGTAGAGGTTAGTGATGAACCTATTGTTGAGGATAAAATTATAAATTTCAAGTAGAGGAGTCAAGTTTGCAAGGATGGAAAAATGGTTGAGGTTCAAGCAAAACATAGTTGTGGAGAAACTAATTCTTTAAGTTGAAAAGAATAAAGTTAATATGCCCATAGTTTTATTCTCCCAGAACCTTTGGAACAAGTAGTCTTCCACTTTCAATTGTGGAAATGGTTCAAAAGTGTAGTATTGAAAACAAATTCTCAACTTTGGTATTGGCATGGTGTGATGGTTTAAAGGTGGCATTATTATTCTTGCCACCAAGGTTAAAACCCCATTGGGGTGGTATTGTTGAATGGTTGTATTCCAGTTCATAGCTCCGGTCAAAAGCGTTTACCCCTTAAATAAAAAAAAAACAAATTCTCAACTCAACCAAAGAAAAATGTGCATACAGTGAACAAAAACTAGTGAATGTTAATTCACTTGCTCTTAATTTTTGGTGTGTTTCCCATAGTAATACCATGGATATAATGGAGAATGATAATTTTATTATCTTCTTGTTGCATGCTAGATTACAAAAATTCAACATGTCCATACTATGTTCTTGTATTAAGTATAAATGTGACAAAACATTGAGAAACTATATTTGTTCAAATGATAGGGCAGAGGGGCCCATAATGTAGCAGGGTCCAATAGTGGGGATAGATGTAGTCCTTAGTGGGCCCCATAGTGGGGAACTTTAACATCCAATTGAAAAACAATTTTTATCCATAAAGTACACAAACTGACAAATGATGTGATGCCACATCAGTGCACCAATAAAACATGACTTAGTGCACCACTATCGGTCTCACTTTTTTTTTGGGCATTTTTGGATACCTCAAAAAAAAGAATGTTAATGTGACATCATATTTGATGATGTGACCCTAAAATGAAATATAGAAGCACATGAGTTGCCAAATAAACTATTGTACAAAATTGGGAGTGATTTGAAATTTCCACGTAGGATTTTGAGAAACACGAAGTTAGGGTGCTCCACTATGGGCCCCTCCCCCCTAAATGAGATTGAGAAAAAAATTGATCGAATTGAGTGCAAATAGAGATTTGAATGATTTTTTTTATAACGGGTGTCCATGTCAAGTGTTATCTCTAAGTACAAACTAGCACTTGTACCAGAAGGAGGTGCAAGGGTTACACCAATAGAAAATTATATATAAGTTAATAAGTTAAAGAGTACAATTTTATATGTGCATAGAAGATACATTAATTTAATTTACAGTATCTTATATATATAATAGTATTTTTTATGTATATAATTTTGAGATACAATCTTGACTTTAGGTTGATTATTTGTCTTCATACTTTTAGTGGTTTATTTGTTTTGGTTAACAACTTGGTAATTTTACACCAAGATTGTAATGGAGGTGCAATAGTTATGTCAATTGTAATTTATATATAATGTCTTATAAATTTGAAAATAACATCAAGTAAATAGAGAAGTCAAGAATTTTATAAAATATCTTCAAAAATGTTTATTGGCATTGCTAATTTGAGAAGTCTCAAAATTAAAGAACTATATTTGAATAAATGTTGGACAAGGATGCTTAGTGGAGCATAACTATCATGTATTATTCAAAATTAAATCATTAACAAGTAATTGTTCTTTTGATTTTATGAAAAAGATAAGCTTGAGCTCTATTCACATGTTGTAAACAACTTCTTTGAGCATGATAAATTCTACTAAATTTTTCCATCTACATTGAAATTATATTTATACCATTGAATTTTCATTTATTCAACTTATCAGAAGAAAATGGTATAAATCAAATCTTTACAATAAGAATATTGTGAAATTATATGAAATGAAAGAACATAATAAAAAAATATGCAAAAAAACTCCAAGGAGGGTTGCTTCTAAAATGAATTAGAGTGAAAGTGAGTAACCAATGACAAGGGGAACACAAGAAAGGAATATAATGTCATTGGTTTACATATTTAATATCCTTTATTAGTAGAAAATATAATAATAAAGAATTCATGTTTTCTACACTGATTTGATCTCTAGATCTATATTAGATGATAAAAGAAGAATCCTCTAGATAGATGAAAAAAATAAGGCATAGAGGAAGAATTCATGGCTCATTTTTATTGACTTATGAAAAGAACAAGTGTAAACAATAATAAATGTATTTTATGCCATATTAAAAAAAGAAGTGATTAGAGATGTTTAGTCAAAAACATACATCTTTCTATCTCATTATACTTCTACTCCACCTCTGACAATGCCACTTACTTCCTCATTAAATTATTCAATTTACAATAAGCATAAATCATAATAACATATCACGGTGGCGGTCCCCATCTCGATTCCTACCCACCTACTAATTTACTTCTAATGTCTACAAACAACCATTTAAATTGAGATGATTATAACGAAACATTAACTATAGGAATCAATTCAAAGAAGACCCAATCAACAAGTAAATAATGTTTGGAATCTACAAATGACCATTTTCAATGCAAAATAAATATCCAACCTATATTTGAATGTGCAGGTAGGTGGGATTTTTTTCTCTATACTATTTTCTCTTTTTCAGTTGAAATGCAACTAAATATTTGCAATATTTATTAGAGCATTTCAATTATACAAGTAAAAAAAAATCTTCCTTTTGTATTCCATTTTTAAGTCTATTTCCATGATAGTGTCGACATTTATTTCCATAAAGTATTTTTTGTGTCTGCTAAGGATGGTGATTTATTGGTTGTTTTTATATACAAGTGTTCAAGATTAGACATTTTGAAATTTTTGCATGCATCATCTAAGTGTTTAATTTCTTTTACATGATGTATTTTAGTACTCTAGAAGAAATAGTATAATTTGTATATATTAATTAATTAAAAATTTGTATTTTTCATTTTCAATTAAATTAATAAAAATTGTCAAAGATACAACTTGATGTCTAAGTAGAGTCATAATCAAGTGCCTTAGGGTTAGTTTTTTAATTCAGTAATGTATATATTTTTTAAGGGATTAAACATTCACATTTTGAAAGGTTTAAATTATGGTTTCTTATTTTTTAAGAGTTTTTTTTCTTTAGTTTAATAAGATTTGATTTATAAAAAGAAGTATTAATTTTATAAATAAATCGATATTCAAATAAAATATTTATATTTTAAATTAATTTATATGATTAAATGATGAGTAGAAGATATTTTAGATTTTCTAAATAGTTGGATGTGTTTTCAATTTTATGTTTTTATTTTAAAACAAAAATAATAATTTTATGACATTAGAGGTTGAGCTTGGTTTAAAAAAAAAAGTTGCATCAACATATATCTCTTTGGGATTTTCAATATAAAAATTGGGGTGGTGTATATTGAATTTATAATCTTATGGTTTTCTTTAACAATAGTTTTTAGAAATGGAGAGGAGGACGAGCTGAGGTGGCTTTAGGGTTTGGCATGCATGGCTAGTGTTCAGGGCGGGTGTGGATCTCGAGGTGTGGGGAGACCAAGCCCTCCCCACCATAGGTTTGATTGGTCGGTGGCCCTTGATTGCATACTCGCAACTTTTTCATTTTGTTGCCTTCCATTTATACCGACAAGTCTCTTGTTCTGGCTTTTTTTGTTCTTTGCGTGTTTTTTTCATTGACCATCTGTAGCCCTAGCCTTGGCTCTGGTTTTTCTCCTTTAATGGAGGGGGGTATGATACCCCCCATCCAAAATGATGTAAACGAGTCGGATGTCATCTATGAGTCCCATTATCTACCTTCAAAGTCGTTCAAGGATGTCATTGTAGAGACTTTGTTTGGGGCTCCAGTCAGCGCCAGTTTTGTGGTTAAAGACGACTTAGTCAGGGATGGTAGGGAAGAAGGTAAGGGCCCCTCTGTCTGCCCTAATGACTTGTTCTTGCTCCCCAATTCCTTGATGAAGGAAATGATTTTAAGTGAAAGATCCAAGCTTAAAGATTCCACTATTTTTCTGGCAGTTGTTGGTGTTAATAAGTTACCTGCAAGATATTTTATTGACTCATGGTTTTCTAATGTTTGGTTAAGTAAACTCGACATTCAAATTTCCTTCTGTAGATTAATTCAAAAGGGTATTTTTGTTATTTTTGTAAGAACTCACAAAATGCAGAAAAAAGTGTTAGAAAAAACCTATTGGAACATAGGGGGTTGTGCCTTTCGCACCCTTGCTTGGTTATCCTCAACCATTGTGAAATAAATAATTGCTCTCTTAGGCCCTAGATGGGTTGTTGTGAAAATTTTACCTCTCGAATTTTGGAGGCTACTTCCGTAGCTTCTCAAACCAATTGGTAAAGTTGTGAGGATTGATGAAACTAAGGCCACGCTTCCAAATTTGGACACATGTGTTCTTATTTCTCTTAACCTTGGTGTCAAATTTCCTAAGTCTCTCAATATCATAGAAGACTCTAGCACTTTGTCCTACCCATTGGAAATGCTAGGTGGAATTAGTGCCTATTTCCTTTGTAGGAAGGAAGGCCACCTGAGAAGGAACTACCCAATGATTAATAAAAGAAATGACCCCAAGGGTTCTTCTCTGCCTAAGAGTAGGGTTCCTAACTTGGATAATAGCAATTCTATATCTGAATCCCTTGGGCTGGGCAATGTAGGGAAACTGCAGGAGCCCATGTCAAATGGTGGTGAAGATGGTGGCATTGTGCTTGGTTCTATGTCACTTGATTGGGATGGTGAGACAATATTCATTATCAAAAGCTTTGTTGAAGAACCTTCTTCTCTCAACGGTGGGAACAATGCTTCCCTCAACAACTCTTTTGATCCCCTTGCAGCGAACATGTCGGCACCATCGGGTGGTGAGGTAGACAGATTTCAGTTGTCTTCTAGGCCTCACTCCACCCAATAGGTGACATGGGAAATTTTGCTACTAGAGAGGCTCAATGCTCAGCAAATTTCCATAAAAAGTCTCAAGAAGAAAGTTAAAAAGACCTTGGGTATGCCAGATTTTGACCTTGATATCACGGAGTACCATATTAGGAGAAAAAATAACCAATTTGCTTTTGAAAAATTTCCTCCGGGTAGGGTTGATACTAGTGTGGCCAGTTTGAATAGAGACTCTGAGGACCCCTCACCAATGCCTAGAGTTGGGTTGACAATGGAGGAAGACCATAACGGACCCCCCATTTTGGGAAAAATGATAATCCTCCCCCTATGAGTGATCCCCATGCGCTCCCTATGCAAACTTGCTCCCCCAGTACTAGCCTTGGCCAATGGGGAAAGCTCAAGTAGGAGTTCTCTGTCTTATCTAATACTACCATTTGCTCCCCCCATCCCAGTTTTGATCCTCATGGTGGGGAAAATCCCTTAAGCAATCCTTTAGAAACCCCTAAAAACAAGGACCATGAGGTTATGGGGGTAAATGGAGATGAGAATGTCATAGTGGGACTGTTGGAAACATGAAGTAAACCAAGGAATGGCCCAGGAAGGCCAAGGAAGAACAAAGGAGCTATGGCTCCCAACAAAGAAGAGGTGATCACCTTGACTAAGAGAAAGAAAAGAAGTGTGGTGATTTAGTCTCCCCTCACCAAAAAAGGGGAAATGGAAGAAAAGCTTCCCAAGTGTTTTGAGTATTTCAAATGTGACTAGAGTGACAACCCCATGACCGGTGATGATGAAGCTTAAATTCATCTCTTGGAATGTCATGGGACTTGAGTCCCCTAACAAAAAGTAGATAATTAGAAGATTCCCAAATCTTGAAAAAAGTAAAGACTTTGTTCTTCTTCAGGAAACTAAAGCTACGGGGTTCACTCTTGAAAGCAATCTCATTTTTTTATGGAAAGGGGCTTGCTCCTTTTCTACTGCTCATGAAAAAGGCAGGGGGGCTGCCATGCTTATGGACAGTCAATGGAGGCAATATCTTAAAGGATTTGGGTGCTCCCCATTAAATAGAGTCATGTGGGTGACCTTAAAAATTGAAGATAAGGATTTGGAGTATGCTTAATTTATGCTCCAAATGACTACAGCGGTAGAGTATCTCTATGGCAATGGCTTGCTAGCCTTCCAACCATTCCCTAGGTGCTTGGTGGTGACTTTAACATGATAGAGCAAATGGAGCATAAATGGGCAGGACTTGACATATCCTGGAATGGAAATGAAAAGCATTTTTGGCTCAGATTAAGGCATAAACTCAACTTGGTTGAACCCATGGAAAACTACAAGAAGGACTGCAAAGACATTTGGTATACCTGGTGTGACGGTCAAAAAGGGAACTGTAGAATCTATTCAAGGTTGGATAGATTTTATGCGAGCAAGGACTGTTTCAATTTTGTTCCCAATGGAAAAGGAGTTAAGGTTCGGGTTTACCCTTACTCTCTTTTTGATCATCATCCTATCTTGGCTGACTTGGCTTTTTGTCAAGAAATTCCCAAGAAAGTAACCAAGAGCCCAACTTTTATACTCAATACCATGCTTATTGAAGATGTTGATTGCAAGGAGGAAATATCCACAATCAAGGAAATAAATAAATGTATGGTCAAAGGTTCCACTGCTATAGAGAGGTGAAATACTAATGTTGAGTCTTGGAGGAACCTCTTTCAAATTGTAGGGAAAAAGAGGGTGTTGGACAACAGGAGGCTAGAGAATGACCTTCATAATTTCCTTTTTGAAGCTGAATCCAAGCTTCAAGAGACCCTAAGAGACTTATCCCTTGAGGAAGATCTGGTGAAGGCCAAGAATAGCCTGAGGAAGCTTCAAACCCAAAAGATCAAAGGGATGAGAGTCAAATCAAAAATCAATTGGTTCAAAACTAGTGACAAAGGGACAATTTATATTTTCAAATTCCTAAGGGAGAAATGCGTAAAGGAGTAGGTTGGAAAAAATTGGGATGGTGAGAACCTTCTTAGTGCTCAAGAGGGCATTTTGAATCATTTCCTTGGTTTTTATAATGATATCTTCTCTTCGGAGGGGGAAGGGAGGGATAGATGTGAGGCAAGGAGATTCATTGAAGGCATTATCCCCAAGAAGATCTCTATGGAGGACACCACATTTTTGTCTACAAAGTTTTCTAAAGAGGAAATTCAAAAGGCTATATTCACCATGAATAATGATAAGTCTCCTAGCTTGGATGGGTTTCCTGTGGAATTCTAATTTTTTTTTTTTTTTGACCGGGTTTGCAAAGATCTACTGCAGGTGTATGATGAAAATATCAGTTGTGGCTCTCTAGGAAGGTCCATTAATAAAGGTATTACCAAGCTTCTTCCAAAAGGGGGTGATAGGACCCTTATAAAAAACTAGAGGTTGATAACCCTTCAAAATGTCTCGTACAAAATTTTGACCAAAGTGTTGGCTATAAGACTGATCAACCTCCTTCCAAAATTTGTCAACTCCACACAAAATAGCTTCATCAAATGTTGATACATTTTGGAGAACATCATAACAAGATGAGAAGCCATGGAGTGGGAAAAAACTACCCAACAGAAAGCAATGATGTTACTCTTGGACTTTAAGAAGGCCTATGACAGGATAGAGTGGTCTTTCCTAAGGGTTCTCAGAGCTTTTGGTTTTTCTGAAAGATTTTGCAACATGGTGAATACTTTGTTAAAGGATGCTTTAGCCAAGATTGAGGTTAATGGGGAATTTTCAGAGGTGTGTCTGGAAAGGTTGATCCAACAAGGGTGCCCTTTAGCCCGAGCACTATTTGTGATCGCTTCTAATGCTCTGCACTTTCTTCTAAGAGAGCAATCTCTCTCCCCAAGAGTAAGAGGAATTAGATTTCCAAACAATAACAAGTTGATTAATGTCCAATTTGCTGATGATACCACCTTATCCATTGAGCTAGAGAGAAGTAATATGGATTCTCTGATGACAAAACTTGATCTATTTTTCTTAGCCTCGAAAGAAGGAGTCTCCAACACCAAGTCAATTGCTCTTGGATGGGAAGAATCCTCCTCAGAATGGTTAAAAATTTTCAAGTTTCAGTGGGGAGGCCCTAACCTGCAGGTAAGGTACCTAGGGATACCTTTCCCTGTCAACCCCAATCTCAAAGAAATGTGGGGATGGATTAGTGAAAATATAGAGAAGAAATTGGAAGAGTGGAACAAACACTATCTTTCTCTTACTGCTAGGATTCAAGTCTGCTAGAAAATCTTTTCTTACAACATTTACTATGCTTCCATTTGCTTCTTCTATAGTTACCAGGTCAATGAAATTCAAAAAAGAATTAAAGATTTTTTGTGGTCCGATGGTAAAGGGAAGAAGAAAAATCATGTTGTTAATTGGGACTGGTGTTGTCTTGACAAGGTGCAAGGTGGCCTAGGGATGAAAGACTTGATACTCTAGGGCATCGCTCTAGCCTCTAAATGGGTGGTTAAGTCTTTGGAGGAGAATGAGTCATGGAAGATTCTAGTAAAAAATAATATTCTAAATGTTGTGCCTAAGCAAGCAAAGACCTAGAAGGGCCTGCCTCTATGTGACATTCTCATCTCTATTCATCCCATGACTCTGTCTAGATACATAGTTTTTAAGAGCCTTTGGAAGGCTTGGGAAATCACCAAACATAGTGCTCATCTTAAGTCCCCTAGCATAACCTTCAACAGTTGTAAGTGTCAAAGCTTCTCTTCTATTTGGTGGAATGTGCACCAAAATGGTAAGCTCCTTGCTCTCCTTCAGGATTTTTCTGCAAAAAAGTGGTATAAAGCTAGCATCAAAGTTTTCAGTGATATCATTGTAATGGGAACCTCAAAAGATTGGAGTCCTGCTCCTGACCTGAGCACAGAGTTTGATCTCCCTCCTTTTGCTTCAAGAACCTACTCTACCTTGGCATCTGCTTGCTTGGGGGCTACACTCCCCTCTTCTATAGCTCCCACCCTTGATCCTGCTCGGGACCTTTGGTGTAATGATGATGTGGAATTGATCAACCTTAAAGCTAAATTGATTTACAAGGATTTCAATTTGAAGGATGTTGTTTTTAAGCACCTCAATAATTGTTGGGGGACTTCTATTCCAGACTCCTGCTGGGCAAAGGTCCTTATGGAGGTCTGGCACAATTGTATTGAACCTAAGAAAACTTCCTTCAAGTGGCTTACCCTTCTCCAAAGGCTTCCCTTTAAATCTAGCTCTAATGATATTGAGATTTGCTCCATTTGTCGCACACCTAAATCAGTAATTCATATCTTGTTTGATTGTTTTTATGCTAAAGAGATTTGGAGATTGTTTTGTTATGATTTGAATATTTGGCTTGATGATAATAGTGTTAATTGGAATTCAATTCTCTTCTATGATTTAAAATTGAGTAAGGGTTGTAAGTTGTTTTGGATTTTCTTGACTAACAAAATCCTTTGGCACATCTGGAAGGAAAGGAATGATGACAAGTTTAAGGGTTGCAGGAGGGTTCTTACTGAGTCAAATAAAAGACTTACATATCTTTTTGTTTCCTTATAGGTTACACTCCACTTTGAAGCATATAGAGATAAATTTGCAGATCTATGCAGTGATGAAGCAGTAAGATCCATCCAGGAGGGCATAGTAAGCGTTAATGTTAGAGAATTCCAAAGGGAAATTAGAGAATTCCAAGGAGCTTTTAACCAGGCTAGAGGAGGCAGAGGGTCCCCTGTCACTGTTGGCTCGACAAGGAGTTGGTACGATTTAGGTAAATAAGGAGGAGATCAAGCATGGCCATGCTTGGCTTTTCTAGCATGAGGTCTCCCCAACATTTTTGAAAGCACTTAAGGAATTTGAAGGATCATTCAATGAGGTAGTTCTAGATGGTACACAAAAGAAAGTAAAAGATAACTTGGCACTAGTTTCCATGTTAATGAAGGCAAAAATATTGCAATAAAGGGGACCAAAGCCAATTATTTGTTATCTAATGTTGAACCAAACTGGGATGAGCTAGTTGAAGGCATTCAATGCAGGAACTTCTAAGTTACGATCAATGTAAGAACTTCTAAGCTCCGATCTAAGTATTTTTTGTATATACATTTGTTTAGACTTGAGGATAGTTACATTTGAAGTTGTATTAATTTTCCTTTTCTGTCGCAGGATGAGATGTTGAGGATTTTGTATAAGAAGTAGGTATTAGCACAAGATTTTGTGTATATTCTTTGTTTTGGAGATCATGATACATTGTTGATTCAACAGTTTTGATCCCTTTGTATCTTTTTATACTATTTTTAATACTATATATATATATATATATATATATATATATATATAATGGAGTTCATTTGACTTCTTACATAAAACTTAATGGTCTCTCAAAGTTGGCTCTACCACATCATAAAGCATGTTTGAGTGAAAATAATGAAGCTAAAATAGATTGACCCAAGACTTGGATTCCATGTTTTGTTTGGTTTTAGTTCATGGTTTCATGATTATCATTTGATAATTTTATATATTATTTTTCATATTTATTTTTTGATTGATATGGAGGTTTCATAATGAGTTTTGTAATATGTTAATTTTTTTCTTTATTTTTCCTTGTTGGTAATAGTCTTGTGAACACTAATTCTTTGCATATGTATTGAAATAATTTTATTACTCAATAAAACATTGAGTTGATTTGGAGTGAGAATTTTATCTTCAAAAGGTTTTCTCCACATAAATCACTAAGATGTGGCATATTTCTTTTGTGCTTATTTCCTTGTAATTATAATTTTTGTACATATATTCTCTCATAAATTAGTGTAGGAAGTGCATTTCACACCTCTACTTCCTCACATCTAAATGATGAAAAACCTCACTAGTCTCAGAGGAGTCAATTCACACCAACAATACTTTGCAAACTCTCAAGGAAAGTAATCGAGAATGAAATCAGAAACACGAGCTAATACGTTGATCACATGCAGTCACTAACAGAAAGAACAAGATGGAAAATTACTTTTTCCAATGGAACTGTTAATTCAAATGGCTCAAAAATAGAATAGAGTTCATTTCATTTAATAGGGGATTTACATTGCAATTCACGTGTGGCCTTCATTGTGTGGCCATTTTACATTCAAAATCCCCCCACATTCAACATGGCTCGACACTTCAATCAGGAAATTAATGTTTTTGAGTTTTTGAAAGACTCTTTCTTACCACCATCAAGTGCCTTTCAATAGCTAACCCCATGTTCTACAACAACATCGAACTAACCCTTGTTTAGCATCCTCTTCCCTCCAAATATAAGTTGTCTTCAACTATCGATCCAATCAATAGTTACAATAATAAAGGCTAACTACCGATTTGCTAACTGTTGCTTTGCTTAAAATTTCCAACTATTGTAGTTTCAACAAAAAGAGGTGCTTAAAAAATATAAAGAAGCAAATACACTCACACAAAACAAAATTTAGTAAACAAAGAAATAAATAGAATAAAAGGAAGATAAGAGACACGATGCTCTACATCAAACTCCTGAGGAAAGAAAAATTTCATGAGCTCTTGCTCATGAGGTCTGTAGCTAAATGACCCCTCTGATTGATCTAATCCTCTATGAGCTAGGAAGCATCTTCAATGGGACAATTTCTCCACTTGATGAGATACTTAAAAGTACTCATGCTTATGGGTCTTCTTCGGTAACTGCTTGTCCAAAATGCATTTTATCTGTTCTAGAGCAGGGACTGTTCTAGATTGCTCTTCAAGAGCTGAAATTGTTGCTTCAGTGCGATCGACTTCTATATACCCCCTATATGGATACAAATCTATCACATTGAAAATAAGAGATATATTCAAATATGCAAGTAGGGAAATCTCATAAGCATAATTGGCAGAGAACTTCCTAAGTATCAAGAAAGGGCCAATCTTTTTCATCTTGAGTTTATTGTATGTTCTAGTAGGAAATCTCTCCTTCTGAAGGTAAGCCAATACAAGGCCTCCAATCTGAAATTACAATTGACTCCGCTTTTGAATGAGGATACTTCTTGTACTGCAAATTGCTAGCTTCTATGTTTTGTTTCACCCTTTCTTGAATGTCATGAATGAATTCAGAAAAATCGTCTTCATTTGTACTCCTCTTCTCCATTCTAGCAAGATCTCTAAGTTGAAACACACCTCGTGGGTGCATGCCATACATCACATAGAAAGGGATGAAACCTGTACTTTTATTTAGAGAATCAATTTAAGCAAATTTAGCCTATTCCAACATCAAATACCAATTTATCGGTGAACCACCAACAAGACATCTTAATAGATTACCAAAGCTTCTATTCACAACCTCAGTTTGACCATCCATTTGTGGATGGTAAGCAGAACTAAAGTTCATAGTTGTACAATTTCTTCCATAGGGTCCTCCAAAAATGACCCAAAAACTTAATATGATCCCTATCAAAAATTATGCTTCTTGGAATACCATACAACCTTACAACTTCTTTAAATAAAAAATTAGAAATTTTAGTGGCATCACTATTCTTCTTACAAGGTATGAAATGCACCATTTTCAAAAATATTACCACTACAAAGATTGAATCATTGCTCGTTTGTGTACGAGGAAAACCCAAAACAAAATCCATACTTATAGAGTCCCAAGGCTTGGTTAGAACTAGTAATGGCAAATAAAGCCTAGCAAAAACTGACTTCTTCCTTTAGGATGTTGACAAATTTTGTACCTTTCCACATACCTCTCCACATCCACCCAGCCAATAATAATGTGTGCTCAGTTGTAGATAAGTCTTATCATGTCCAAATTGACTAGCAAGACTACTAGAATGTTTTTCCTGCAACAAATTATCTCTCATGAGCCTCTAGGGATACACAACTTGTTTCCCTTGAACAAAAGACCTTCTTGAATCATGTAATCCATCCATGGTTCTCTGTTCCTACAAATAGAATCGTTGCAAGCTACAAATGCTTCCTTAAAATATGCATCTTGTACATACAACTCCTTCAAACTTTCAAATCCCACACTATTAGTTTGCATTTCACATAACAATAAATTATTTCTACTTAAAGCATCAACAACCTTATTCATTTTCCCACTTTTATGCTTTAAAACAAAAATAAAACCTTGGAGATACTCAACCCACTTGGCATGTCTTTGATTTCATTTGGGTTGGTTGTTGATAAACTGCAAAGCATGGTTATCCATGTATACAATGAAATTTTTAGGAAGAAAATAATGTCTCCATTTCTTTAAAGATTTAACTAAAGCATAAAATTCGAAATCATAAGAAGAATACTTCTTTTTTGCAACATCGAGTTTCTCACTAAAGAACACTACTAGTTTACCATGTTGACTTAGGACTACTCGAATAGCCAACCCACTAGCATCACATTCCAGTTGAAATCCCTATTCAAAATTTGGCAAAGCAAGAATGGGATCCTTGCTCACCTTTTGCTTCAAAAATTTAAAACTATCTTCAGCCTACCTAGTCCATACAAATGGCCTCTTATTCCCCTTTGTAGTTTCAAGAATAGGTGCTACCACATGACTGAAACCTCTAATAAATTTTCTATAAAAACTTGCGAACCCATGAAAGCTCCTTACCTCCATTACACCTTTACGTGTTGGCCAATCAAGGATATCTTGCACCTTTAATTTTCCATCTTCAAACCCTTGTTTGACACCACAAAGCCCAAATAAACCAATTTGGTCTGCATAAACAAATAATTTTTCAGATTGATCAACAATTTATCTTCATGTAGCCTCCTCAAAGCCTGCCTCAAATTTTCTCTATTCTCCTCTTTGGACCTTCTAAATACCAAAATTTCATCCAAATATACAATCACAAATTTACTAAGGAATGGTTTCAAAACCTCATTCATTAGTCTCATAAAAGTACTAGGGGCATTGGACAATCCAAAAGGCATAACTAGCCATTCATACAACCCAATACTAATCTTAAAGGTTGTCTTCCATTCATCCCCAAGTTTGATTCTCATTTCTTGATAGCCACTTTTCAAATCTATCTTAGAAAAATACATGGAGCCACTTAAACAATCCATTAGATCTTTAATTCTAAGTATAGGAAACCTATATCTTATAGTAATTTTGTTAATAGCCCTTGAATCAATACACATACACCATTCCACTCCTTTCTTTGGCACTAAAATTTTGGGAACAACACAAGGAATTAGGCTTTCCCTTGTCAAACCCTTCTTCAAGAGGTCCTCCACTTGCTTCCTTATCTCCTCATTTTCCATAGGTGTTAACCTATAGGCAGCCTTGTTTGGAAGGATAGCCCCTAGAATCAAATCCATATGATGGCTAATGCTTCTCATAGGAGGCAATTCATTAAGAAAATCAGATGCAACAATATCCATATTCTTATCCAAAATATCTTGTACTTCAATAGGAAAATCATCAAGTCTTGTAGAAGTCATTACATATCTAGGTTTAAGGACCAAAGCAAACCCTACTTCCTCTTCTTTCAAATCATGAAGAAATTCTTTACCACTTACCACCATTACCAAAAGAGAAACACCACGATAATGTTAATCTTTCTCTTAGCTATCTAACTATGTACTTTTTTTTCATGTTTTGAGTATGTTCAGTTTTTCATCTTTAAATTTTTTGTCAAAAACCAACGTATGGTATTTTTCATTGTATTGTTTAGCTATTCATCAAAAGTTCCAATAAATTACATTTTTATAAACCAGACTTCATTCTACACATTACAAAAAAATGATTTTCAATCAATTTTCAAAAAAATTAGGTGGAAGCATGCTCATTTTTTTGTTTTTCAGGATGTGTCCACTTTGAAAATTAGTAAAAAATCATATATTCATTAAAAAAATTAGACATAAACTATATGGTGTTAGTTAATTTCTCACCTAGTGATTTTTTAAATACTAAAAAAAGTTAAGATTTTAGTGAGGGGCACACCATATGTTATGTTATATTTAAAAAAAAAAATGAGACCATTTTGTGTGGCCCCCCTTTTTGAACCCCTTAATCTCTACCATTTAAAAAAATAATAGTTTAGAAAGCAAATTCAGAGCTCTACGATTCTTTTTTTTAATGCATCTTCATTTTTGGGTGTAACGATCTTCAATTTCTCATTCAAGGTTGATATTTCTTGATTTTAAAATAAAGTGGCCACTTAAGGCTTGTTTTGGTTCTCCATCTTTGTGCACTTTCCCAATAATACATCATTAAAAAAATATGTAGTCTCAACTAAAGTGAGTGAGCTATTTTCCTTCACATTGAGTCAGAATGGTATGAGTGTGTTATTTTTCTTCACATTGAATGGGCTGAAAGTTCAAAGCTTTGTCACATTTTTATAAAGGAAATGACCAACACTAATCTAACTATTTAACTTAAATCAATAGAAATTGATGTATATGTTTTAAATTTTAAAATGATCTAAATTAATGAAATATATACTTTTTAGGATGCTATTCGTTATATATTAAATTTTATTTCTTTACCCTCACTTTTATTTTTGTATTTATAACTTAAAACTTTACTGCATGGATTATTTTTTTCTTATTTTGATAAATAAATAAATTAAATAAATCTTAAAATTATTGTGTATTGAAAACACAACTATTTTGATAGGATATCACTTTTTTTTCCTAACTATTCTAGAAATAAATTATATCTTGAGATGAAATTTCTTCTAGTGCATCATATGTTTTAATAAACATTAATATTCTTTCTTTTCAAGACAATCAACCTCACTTTTTGTGCTAATGAAATAATTTTAGTAAAAAATAAAATATAAATATAAACAACAATTAAACTATTAAAACTATTGGATTTTTGATACACTTATAGATCTACAAAATGAGCAAGAATGGAGCTTGACCACATGTTTATTTATATTTGTGTTCAACAAGAACATAGCCCCAATTGAAGTGAGTTGGTTATTTGGGCCAATAAAGCCTAAACAAAGCCTAAACATGTGTCTAGTTGCCTCTATGGATTGACTTAAAATGTCACACATTAAAATGAGAAAACTCCTTAGGGCACTAAAACCTAACCATGTTTGTGAGCATTGGGCAAGAATGGAGCTTGATTGTATGATTATTTATCTTTACATTAAGAAAATGTGTAGCCCCAATTGAATGAGTGGGTTGTTTGGACCAATAAGGTCTAACACTGTGTTTATTTGCCTCCATGGATTGACAAAAATGTTATGCATTAAAATAAACAATCTTTTTAGGTTGCCAAAAGCTAAACATGTTTGTTTGTAATTTATTCTTACATTTATCAAGAATAGAACTTTGATTAAATAGGTACATTATCTATGTTAAAAATCCTAACTATGTCTATTTTCCATCACATTTTTCAAGAATAGAGTTCCAATTAAATGAGTGCATTGTTTAGGTTGCAAAAGCCTAACTATGTGTCTATTTGTCTTCTCATTCGACATGAATAGAGCTTCAATTAAATGAGTGCATTGTCTAGGTTGCAAAAGCATAAATATATGCCTATTCGCTTTCGCATTCAACATAAATAGAGCTCCAATTAAATGAATGTATTGTCTAGAGTCTAGACTACAAAAATCTAATTATATGTCTATTTACCTTCACATTCAAAAAAATAAAACTCCAATTAAAAAGAAGTCTAACTATACCTACTTACCTTTAAACTCCATACTCAATAAAATGAAAAGCTCCAATTAAAACAAACCTTGCATTCATTGATGGCCCTTGGAAAAGACCTCCCCGTCTTTTATGGACAGGTAGCAAGTATTTTTTAATTGTTAAAGGCATCAAAGTGGGGTTATGTGTAGTCGAACATTTCCTTATCCATATGCCAAACTTGGAGCAGTTTCAAAATTTTGAAACATATATATGAAATAGATTCCACTTCTTGTCGTTTTCAATTTTCAAACGCATATGTCTCAAGATTCCACCCAGAGTGCTCGGAGATTTCCGCAATTAAAGCAGTCTATTTTCGTTGGGATTTATTATACCAGACTTATGAACGCCACGCGTCGGTCAAAAATGGATCCGCCGGCACCACCAAATCGTATAAATTCGCATTCGCTCCCAACCAACTTTGTCATCTACTCAAAACTATTTCTCTCTTTGCTGTCAAGTCTTTTTTCCTTTGCTGGTTTTCTATTTACTGTCAACTCCTTTTTCTTGCAATGGCGGAGGAAAATGCAGTAGAGCATCAAGATCGTGGGCTGTTTGGGAAGAAGAAAGAAGAGGAGACACATCAGCAGCATGAGCAGGGACACGTAGGCGAGGCTTACCCTACACCTGTGTCTCATTGCCACGTGGAGGAGGGCAAGTTCCATGGCGAAGCTGAGAAGAAGACACACGACATGGTTAAGCTGCATCGCACCAACACCTCTGTAAGTTTTTTATCTTCATAAAAAGATCATGCATTCCATTTGATCTTCCACTTTCTGTAATGTCAGTAGTTTGTTCATTTGGATCTGATGAAATGAATGTGTTTACACGAAGGGTGGATTGAAAGACAAGATCAAGGAGAAGCTTCCTGGACACCACAAAGAGGGTTTGATGGATAAGATTAAGGAGAAGCTTCCTGGACACCACAAAGAGGGTTTGATGGATAAGATCAAAGAGAAGCTTCCTAGATACCCTTAAGAGGAAGAAAAAGGGCGTTGAACAGCAACTGGTTTTTTGGCTGGTTTTATTATATGTTAAGCTTCCTGGATACCCTTAAGAGGAAGAAAAAGGGCGTTGAACAACAACTGGTTTTTTGGCTGGTTTTATTATATGTTAAGTTTTGTGTAGCTACGCATATTTACCTCCTTTTGGTTTAAAGCATACTGTGGATTGTATGTGTGTTGAGTTTATCTTCTCTATTTAATAAGAATGCAAGGGTTAAGGGTTGATGTGTGGAATACAAATCTCAGACATGCATGTGTGTGGAATACGGGACACCCATTTTTTTTTAATGCAAAATAAATATTATTAGGATTAGATCTAGAACTAGATGTAAGCTATAGTTTTTTAATGGCATTGTAGTGTTAATATTGCTATGCAAGTGGTACTCAATTTCTAATTTTCTATGAATTGAGCTATTACAAACTATTAATTCATATTTCACAACAAAGAATTATTAGTGCAAATCAAGATAAATAGCTTAAATAAAATCATAAAGGAGTACCCAACATAAAAGTAATTGTAATACAATAAATTCACAATTTATTTGTTTACAACTACACAAAGTTGAAATTGACATTTTCATATTACTTCTTGCATGATTATGATTCTTAGATAGAGAACAATCAAATTCAAAACAAGTAATGCATGAGTAATACACTAATTACGGTCAATATTAAAAAGGAAAAGTTTGTTTTACTAAGATGAACAATGAAATGAGTATCAACATTCGAATTGTCAATATCCAGTAAACCCCATTAACATCATCTCATCTAATCAGGGTCAATAATTGTATTTCTTGGCATGCATAATTTTCTTTTCCTTTTTTGTTGATGTCCTCCAAAAGAAATGCTACAAAATATGACCAATTTAAGTATGCATTTAAAATAGGATCAAGATATGATTTCTCGAATAAATGGGAGAAAATTTCACTTTCAAATATAATTTTTGTCACAAATAATTTTTTTATTATAAGAAGTTAAAAAAATGATGTTATTGATGAAAGTTATGCTCCATTAAGAAAAAAATATCCTTTAGGGATAATAAAAGTTATCTTTGCGCTATTTGGGTGGTGCTTGGGTTATAGGTGGGTGGTACAGCTAGTTGTGGATCAGTAGTAGGTGTTGGTGGCTCCACCAACACTAGTGATAGTAGATTCTAGAGTGAATTGCATAGGTGGATCCACTTGATTTTTGACATATCTCTAGGTGAATAATCCAACCCCAACAATTGGTTGGAACCGCCCATTTTCTATGTGATTGAGGGCTATTGAGAAAGGAGTTACATTAAGGTTTAGTTCCCTAACACTAGCTAGTGGTTAGTGACATGACTACGTTAGATCCATTTATTCATTTGGTGATGGGGCCTACAATGTATGGTGCTCTTAGTCCACCAATCACATCATTTTTGTACCATGCAATTGGTACTCCAATAAATCATGATTTATTTTTTATTTCTACAAACTATATTAATGACATTAGGTGTGACACAATTTGGTGCATAGATAGGAATATTATATAGAAAATGCCCGTGATATAGCAATTTGTATGAATTTATGGATCCATATATATTTACAAAATCTAATAATCAATATTCCTCCATGCCCCCAAAAATACCTAATTTTTTCTATCTCCAAATTGCATTAATTTTTATATGGATATATAGGTTTTTGACCCCTTTTGAACTCAATGATGAAGTCTATTTTATCCTAGGGGATTATCTTCAAAAATTTCCCTCCATAAGTTTTACATAAAGAGAACCCACAAACATCCATTCACCAAATTATTAAAAATCTCCAAATTTGCAAAGACATCTAAAACCTTGAAATGCTTCATTTTTTTCTTGCAATACCATGAATTCAACTATGCACATAATCCACTTACACCAAGTGGTTAACAACTAGGAATATGTCTTCTCTAATGACTTTAAGCAATATGTATCACTTCTTCACACAACCCTAATGAGAGAAACATATTGAAAATAATTATTTAAAACCCACAATATAAAAATAATAACAAACATACCACAATTAACATAGATGTACCTTGGAAAATCCTTCCCAAGGAAAAATACCAACCTCAAAATTATGCACATGACTCAATGTATTATCTCAAGAAACAAGATTATAATACACTTGTGTAGTCTCCCAGTAAGTTTTGGAACATCAAGAACCCTAGTTGCACTTCTCCATATGAATAAGAAAATGAGAATCATGTACCCAACATACCAATCCATGTGTTTTATACTCACATATGAAAACTATACGAGATGCTCAATCTAAACTTATCCAGCAAGCCAAAGGTTACACAAGTCAACTTTAACAAATCATGTACTTTATTTTATAGAGACAAGCTTACATAAAATTACTATATAATATTACATTAAAATTGTGCCTCAAGAACATGAACTCACTAAACCATGACCCAAAATTAAATATTTGATTTTAGGTTTTCCCAATATTAAATATTTTCACAATGTGACACTCATATTAAATATTTATCACAATATCTCATAGAGCATAAAAAGTGTCCCCAAGAGTGTCTAACCCATCTAACACATGCATCCCTATGATATATAAAAAAATAAACATTTATTTTTTACATTATTAGCATTATTATATATATTATGCAAGGTGTACAACACACATTTTGCAACATAAGGAAGCTGTAGAATCTATCAACCATGCACCTGATACATAAGTTTCTAAGGTCGTAACAAAGATATTTACATCATCTTGAGAAGAATTTTTCTAATCTTGTCATTCTAATCATTTTTCATATTTTTCCTCCTCTTTACAACCTCTAGAGAAGTGCTTGGTCTTAAGTTCCAACACTTAGAATTATTCACATAATCTTGATTTATATTTTTCTTTCTTTTAGCCCTTCTTACCTTTCTCCTTCAATATTCTATGAAAAATAGGGTCACTTTAATAAATTAAAAATATGGTCACTACATATCCTCTAAGACTAAAGCAACCACTATCTCATCCAATTTCAATTTCAAGGAAGTGCTCTTAATTGTCATCATCAATTAATCCCACTAGTTTGGCAAAGGACATAATAGTGTCATCCAAAGACCCTCCTCCATTTTCACTCCAATAGTGTGCAAATTATTCACATTCATATTGAGCATATTCAAATGCTCAACCACAAAGCCACCATGATCCATTGTTAATCAATGATTCAACCTAGTATAAGTCTCCCAACTTCTTTTAATAAAGAACTTGTGTGGTGGATTCTTAATGAACAGACAACAAAATAAAATCTACCAAGTAGAGCCTGATGAGGCCCTTTGCCTTTTTTTCTAATAAATTTTAGTTAGCTTGTAACAATATGGTGGGTTTGGTCCCAACTATGGCAACCCATAGATCTTTTTCTACAAGTATATCCTCCACTTTGCATTTCCACACCTCAAAGTTCATGTTGATGAGCCTTTTTGTCTATATTCTTGACGCGCTTCCCTTTTTTGTACAACAAAATCTCCTTTTATGCAAGTTGTCACTCAAACTAAAGTTAAAGTTAAAAGAAGAAACTTTGGACCTAATAGCTACTATTTGATATCATCAAGATTTGTATCAAATGAGAGGAAGCAAAGGTGTGAAATGTAATTCCTACCCTAATTTAAAAGAGAATATGAGCAAAAATCATAGTTACAAGGAAATAAGCACAGAAGCAATAGACCATGCCTTAGTGATTATTTGGAGCAAACCTTTTGAAGAAAAAATTGTCACTCCAAAGCAATTCAATGTGTTATTTAATAATCAAATGATTTCAATACATTTGCAAAGAATTAGTGTTTACAAGATTATTACCAACAAGGGACAAGAGAGAATTAATTTTAACAACATAATAGTACCCACAAAACCCATAATGAAACCTCCATCTCAATCAACAAATAAATATGAAAAACAATACGTGAAGTTATTAAGTGATAATTATGAAACCATGAGCTAAAAGCAAATGCAATGTGGCATCCAAATCTTAAGTCAATCTATTTTAGCTCCATTATTTTCACTTAAACATGCTTCAAAATGTGGTAGACCCAAGCTTATCTCATAAGTCAATGAACTCCATTTTTTATATTGAAAATTCCAAAGAGATATATTTTGACACAACCTTTTTTTTAAAGCAAGTTCAACCTCTAATTTCCTAAATTTATTATTTTTTGTTTTCAAATTAAAACATAAAATTGAGAACACTTTCAACTATTTACCAACTATTTACCATTCACTATCATGAGAGATGGGTTCTTGTGAACCACTTCTATGAAACATGGGTCAATGAGTTTGACTCTTAAAAACTATACATGGAATCCTAATAGCAATATCATAACTTTTAATTAATTAATATATACAGATTATACCCTTTCCTCTAGAATAATAAAATACATCACGTCAAAGAAATTAAACACTTAGATGAGACATGCAAAATCTTCAAAATATTTATCCTCAAACAACTGTATATAAAAACACCCGGCAAACCACCATACTTAGCAGACACAAAAATAACAATACTTTATGGAAATAAACCTCGACACTATGATGGAAATATAATTAAAATGGAATAAAAAAGAAGCGTTTTTATGACTCTGAAATGCTATAATAAATATAGCAACTATTTAGTTGCTTCCTCATCTGAAAAGAGAAAGTAGCACAGAGAAAAAAATCCCACATACATGCCTGAGATTTGCAATACTACTGGTATCTATGACAGTAAGAATATTAAATTATCTGATCTGTCTATAAAGTGCTGTCTTTTTATGTGTGCTTTTATAAAAAAATATTCACACTAAGAAATACTGATTTATTATCTGATTTGTCAATATAAGTGGGATCTGAGTGTTTTTAAATTCTGTGAATGTAAGTGTGTTATGTTTTGTCAAAACCTAAGAAAATGCATTCCCCTGTCTCCTCCAAAACCACCATTATTTTACAAAGCTTTTTATTTCGGTTGCTCAAAATTAAGTTGATTATTATCAATGTGAGTGTCTTTTATTGTACTACTGGTTTAACTTTTTTTGTCAATTTATAATGATTATGCGCAGGTATAAATCCCCTGTATACTTCCAAATTCCTCAGCAGAACATTGAAATTACAAAAACACAACCACCATTGCATTCTTATTATATATAGAAGATAAACACAGAAAACATACAATCCAAAAGTATGCTTCAAACCAAAAGATGGTAAACACGCGTAGCTACACACAACTTAACAAAAGATAAAACCAGCCAAAAATCCAGTTGCTTTTCAATGCCCTTTTTCTTCCTCTTTGTGGTGTCCAGGAAGCTTCTCCTTAATCTTATCCATCAAACCCTTCTTTTCGCCCTGTTCTTCAGCCTTGCCATGACCGTAATCTTCCTCTTTCTTCTTATGTCGTCCAGGAAGCTTTATCTTGTCTTTCAATCCGCCCTTCTTTTTCTTCTTCTTCTCCCCATTCTCATCTTCTTCCTCGTCGCTAGACTGTAAACACATTCATTTCATCAGATCCAAATGAACGAACTACTAACATTATAGAAAGTAGAAGATAAAATGGAATGTATAATCCTTTTATGAAGAACAGTGAAGAACAATGAAAGTAATCTATCTTCAGTTACAGAAAATGGAATGTAAAAGTAGGATGTACTTTAAATAGATTTCACGGACAGGCACAAAAAAAAAACAGAAAGAAATAAAAAATAGAATGTGTCCATGAAATTGAATGGTTTACCAAAAGAATTATCTCTAATTTGAAAAAAGACATAAAAAATTTAAACCTATTTATATAAAGAAAAAGAGTAAAAACGGAATGTACAGAGTGACCCTTAGTTTGACAGTGAAATTGAATTGACTCATAATCAAGTCTTGATATGTGCATAAAGCAGCTTCCAGATTCTCAGCCTCAAATGTAGCAAAATAAAACAGATTCAATTAATGAAAGCAAATATAAAATAGAATGCACATAGAAAGTACAATTTTGAAAAATTAAGTCAGTTTAAACCCTTGTTTGTTGAAGAAGCTAATCTGTTATACCGCAGGATGAAGGATCATGACTTGCTAAGAACATATACATGGAAGATCATGGCAAGGATAGAACAAAATGCAGCCAAATTTATTTTAAAAAGTAAAAGACAAAATTAATTAAAAATCAAGATATCCTGGTCTGTTTGTAAACTTTAACGGCGCTTTCAAAAAGGAATCGAAAATCAGAGGCTTATCGAACACAAAAACCCTACACCTTAAAAAGTGAGACCATAATATCTCAGACAAATTTGAGGGAATGGTTATACCTTAAACCACAAAAGCTCCATAATTCATACACCTACAGGCTAATAGAGGTGACAAAAAGCATGAAAAATACATTCAAATAGACCATCAAGTAAACCTATCTCAGCAGAGAGGATACACAGTTATTTCATCAGATCTATGTAAGTAAACTTAGATTGAAGTCCATTAAGGAAGTCATAGCCAACAAAAACTTACAGAGCTGGAAGAAGAGCTGTTAGTGCGGTGCAGCTTAACCGTGTGCCCCCCTTCGTATGTCTTCTTCTCACCTTCGCCATGGAGCTTGCCCTCCTCCACGTGGCCATGAGACACAGGCGTAGGGTGAACCTCGCCTACGTGTCCATGAGACACCGGCGTAGGGTAAGCCTCACCTACGTGACCATGAGACACAGGCGTGGGGTGAGCCTCGCCTATGTGTCCCTGCTCATGCGGAGCTACACCCGCCACGTGTCCCTGTCCGTGCGGATCCACAGCACTGCCATGCTGCTGATGTGTCTCCTCGTCTTTCTTCTTCCCAAACAAGCCGAATAGCCCGCGATACTCGATGTGAATGGAAGGTTTGTTTTTTTAATTGTACCTTTTCATTTTATTGAATTTAAAGGTTAGTAGGTATAGTTAGATTTTTGTCGTCTATATATTACATTCATTTAATTAGAACTTTATTTTTGTTGAATATGAAGGTAAATACACATAATTAAATATTTGTAGTCTAGACAATATATTCATTTAATTGAAGTTTATTTATGTTGAATGTGAAAGCAAATAGACATATAGTTATGATTTCGCAACCTAGACAATGCACTCATTTATTTAAAGCTCTATTCATGTCAAATGTGAAGACAAATAGAGACATAGTTAGGTATTTGCAACCAAAACAATGCACTCATTTAATTGGAGCTATATTCTTAGCAAATGTGAAGGAAAATAGACACATAGTTAGGATTTTTAACATAGATAATACACTTGTTTAATCAAGGCTCTATTTTTGTTAAAAGTAAAAAGAATTTACAAACAAACATGGTAAGATTTTGGTGACCTTTTTTATCCATTTTAATGCATAACAATTTTTTACTCAATCCATGGACACAAATAAGCATGTGATTTGACTTTATTGGCCCAATAAACCCACTCATTAAATTGGGGCTACATTCTTGTTGAATGCAATCCTACAATCAAGCCTCTATTCTTGTTGAATATAAAGGAAAATACAAACATGGTTAGGGTTTATTGTGACCTAAGAAGTTTTCTTATTTTAATTTATAACACTTTTACTCAATCCATAGAGGAAAATTGACACATGCTTAGGCTTTATTGGCCAAAATAGTCCACTCATTTCAATTGGGGCTATATTCTTGTTGAATGTAAATATAAATAAATGTGTGGTCAAGCTCCATTATTGCTCACTACAAGAGAAAAATAAACATATTGTTAGGCATTGGTAGGTAAGACAACTCACTCATTTTTTTACCATCAAAAATTTCTTTCCTTAGCCACTTTTATTTTTAAATTATTTCTCTCTTGTTGGAGTTTTTGGCAATTCATGAACTAATGAAATTTCCAACAAGAATAAATTTATTTCCTTAGCCATTTTTCTTTCTTTTCTTTCTCTCTTCTCAAAGTTTTTGGCAATTCATGAACATTGTTAGCTTTTTGGCGAGCTTGTGAACTCATTGGAATTTCAAACTTGACCCTTTCTTGTCAACTTTCTGGTGAGTGCACAAACTCACAAAAAACATTGAAAAATTGAAACTTAACACTTTTCTCTAGGATTTTTGGCAAGTTTGTGAACTCATGAACTTGTTGTTGTTTTTAACTTGTCAGCCTTTCAACAAGCTTGTGAAATTGTCAATGGTTTTACTCATAATTTTACTTAGAAACTTGAGTGGTATCTACAAGATATGTTTTATGGGGGTTTTAGAATTTTCAACAAAGGGAGCCATTGAAGCTCTTTTAGACTGGATATAATTGATGCGTAAAATAGGGTAAGGATTTAGGTGAATTTTATAAATATTGAGGCCTATGAAATTGAGCTCCAATAGGATCAAGATATGATTTTTCAAATAAATGGGAGAAAAACTAGCTTTCAAATATAATTTTTACCACAAATAGAATTTTTTATTATTATTAGAAGTTTAATCCCAGGGTCAACTACCTGATTAGACTTGTCTTTGACTACATGAATATATAGCTTCAAGAATCAAGAGAGGTGTGATGTTGTTTGGCCTCCCAATGACTCCATTGAATCTTCATAATTTTTTTCTTGCACTTGAATAGCCGCGTAATCTAATTCATCTCCCAATTGCTCAGCTTGACTTTCTCCCCAATCAACATAATAATGAACTAAGGTGTTCGGGCCCATGGTGTGTGGTGGAGAAGGCATTGCCAGAATTTGATCTAGCTTCATGTATGTAAATCAATTCCAACATTTGCAACACCCTCTTACAACCACAAGTGCTCCTCGGGTGGACTTGATAGGGAAAGAGAGATGTTTGCAATACTATTTTTCTCTCCCAAAACTATGTTGGTGGTCTGTGAAACTTGAAGTTTGTGGTGGAATTTGGTGGTCTACAAATTCAAATGCTTCAACTGGACTTTGTTTATTTGCAAGTTATATTGTTCCATCTGTACAATCACCCTCGATTTGTGGCAAACCATTGTTGGATGCACATAGAATGTTCTCAGTACAACAGATGCTTCCTCAGAGGAAGCAAACTGAAATGTCTTACTAGACCTCATGTCATTCAACAATGAATTTGGATTAAGAGGCCAAATACCTTTCCTCTTGAACCTAGTTGCTATGTTCCTAATTGTCAATGCCTTCTCAAAAGCAAGGTTGCCAAGTGTAGCCAATTCTTCCCTTCTTATCTCTAAATTTGGATGTTTAGTACTCCATGTTGCTCTTTCCCTTTTGAAATGTGATTTGAAATAGGAAAATACACTCACATCAAGTGGTTGTAGTCTGTGTGATGTGTGGGTTGGTAGGGTAAGTAAGTCAATGCCCAGTGGCCTTGCTTTGGAAATGGTAGAAAATGCTATATGGCTTCCATGGCCATCAAATATGAGGTGTATATGGTTGGGTGAACAACCCTCATGTACTTGCAGGGCAATATATTTTAGCCAACTCACAAAAATTTCTTTCATCATCCATGCATGAGGCTGAACAACCATACATGCTCCTGGCTCATAGTTGATTATCTAGTTTTGGATGTGATTTTTTATTTTAAATAAGTAAAAGCCCATATTTTTTTGATTGAGAGCATTTGCACAAGCCAAAATTGTAATCCACTCCCAACTCTTTGGGATAATACATGCAACATTTTTTTGTCCTTTTTGGCAAGCACCTTCATTAAATCATTTTTCCTAGCTTGTAGCCTTGTCTCATCATAATTCCAAATCTTTCATGGTCCATAATTCTTAGTTGCATATTCCTTCCCAATTTTTCATAGAATGCAACTATAACTATAAGATTGATATTGACAACACATTATCTATCTTGCCCTTGGGTTGTCCTAAAACATAGATTGAGATACCTTCTTTTGAACCCCGTCCATGATCCGATTGTCGTTCACTCCTTGTTCACCTGTCCCCCCAATATCCGTTTACATTTTAGTCATTAAAATGTTTAAGTTATGCCAATAAAAAATTAGACATTACACTAGTATATGTTCACTACTTAGTCTATAACCAATCAACAAAAAAAATAAAAATTTAAACATATATTAGTATAATTATGTTTTCAACACAAGTCAACTTGCACAAAATAAAGTCATTTATGAATTAAAAAAGGTACACTGATGTTTACAATAACCACTCCATGCAAGTGGCTTAAAGCTTCTAGTGCATTGTATTTACATGTATACATAAACAGTTAATGCCGCATAATGTCACATAATTTAAAACATTATAAAGAGTTAATGGTGCACATTCTGACATAATACAAAACATTGATCAACTTTATGATATATCAGTTGCACAATCACCCACACATCCCTTGACATCTTCATGCATTAACTCCATCTACTTCTGGTACCTACATAAATAATTAATGGTGTAAGGCTCCCTAATATACCAAAAAACATAGTATAATTCATAGATCTGACTGAATTTAATAGAGCCACCTATTTTAACAATTAAACAAAATATAAAATTAATTTCCTAAAGGCGACGGCAAAACTCAGGCATAGATGGCCATTGCAAAATGAAATGACAGATTGTTTCCCACAAAAAATTCAAATTTGAAACTCACCCACCACAATTCAATGCATTCAATTTACCCATTTGAATGATTTTTTAAGAGGGAATTTCCACGGTCATTTTCATTATGAATTCTCCCCTGCTTTCACTAAATATCCTCTGTAGACTTCAGAGCTTACTAAGGCAACTTCTGCACATTCCTCTTAAAAGGGAGCTTATTCAGGTCGGTACACCCAGAATGAGTAAATTCATGTTTTTATTTATCAGTATATTGGATTTACATTTATGTTGTTTGTTTCATTATTCAATATTCTCTTTTATATTTATGTACTTAGTGTTTACATTATTTTTAGCCTCTTTGTTTTACATTTATGTTGTCTGTTTCAATATTCAATATAATATTTTCTATTTAAGTACTCATTGGTTACATTTGTTTCAATATTCAATATAATCTTTTCTATTTAACTACTCACTGGTTACATTATTTTCAGCCATATTGTTCTACATTTTTGTTGTTTGTTTCATTATTGAATATACTCTTTTATATTTATTAGGCATAATGTTTTATTTATTCAATACGTTTAGTGTTTACATTATGATCAGGCTTAATCTTTACATTTATGTTGTCTGTTTCATTGTTCAATATAATATTTTATATTTATGAACTCAATGTTTACATTGATTTCAGGCATACAAATAATTTTTCTTTCACTCAGCTATTCAACTTAGCATTATTTAATCATATCGTAGTTACATTATATTTATATTTATGTATTCGGTGTTTACATTATTTTCAAGCATACCAATAATTTTTCTTTTAGTCAACTATTCAACTTAGCATTATCCATTATTTAATCATATCGTAGTTACATTATATTTATATTTATGTACTCAGTGTTTACATTATTTTCAAGCATACAAATAATTTTGCTTTCAGTCATCTATTCAACTTAGCATTATCCATTATTTAATCTTATTGTAGTTACATTTTTTTCACCTACATTCATCATAAATCAAAGATTATAATAGCAACATTATACCATACATCAAATATAATAACATCAACATTACCCATTTTTTAATCATATCACAATTATATTCTAAATTTGTCTTTAATAATGTGTAGGGTTTCACCATAACATATTGTATATATATAATCTGATAAGAATGTGTAGGGTTTCATCATAGCAGATTGTATACATATATATATATATATATATATAATCTGGTAAGAATATATATCATTCTCTGTAAATATAATGATATATTCTTATCAAATTGTATATATACATACATACATCATATATATTCTAATAAGAATATATCATTGCCTGCAAAGATGATGATATATTCTTATTAGAGTAGACATACATTACATACATACATACATACATACATACATATATATATATATATATATATATATACATACATACATACATATATATAATATATATTACATACATGTACATACATAGATAAATATATATATATATATATATATATATATATATATATATATATATATATATATATATATATATATATATATTACATACATACATACATACATACATACATACATACATACATACATACATACATACATATATATATATAGTCATGCCATGTATTGTTTCCTCCTATAAAGCCGTGTAGAGTTTACATGTTACCAATACAAATTTGATCCACCTCTCTCACCTACAAGATTGTTTGTTCAATAGTGGATTTTTGTTGGGTTCGATGGTGTTTGATTGCATTTTGGCATCTTTAAAAATCATTTTTTTGGATGGCATGAAGGGTTTGACTGTGATCATTTATATTTACATGTGATTGCCGATTGGTAGAAAAATGATCCCTCATGAATTATTCTGTCTATGGCATCGAATTTTTGACTACTATGCCTTTTTTTGACATTATTCTATGAAGTAATCACATGTAATGTGATTTAAACAGAACATTGACAGAATTTTGACCAAGTATAATCATGAAATTTATTGGGTATATAATAAGATACTTAATCATCAAAGATTTTTTCATTTCATCTTATATGGAGCTGCAAAAAATGTCTCCACCTCTCTTTACCTGCAAGATTGCTTTTTCAACAGTGGGTTATTTTGGGTGTCGTTAATGTTTAAGTGCTATGATTTATGTTGACATTATTATATGAACTAATCTCATGTTATTCTTTGCTGCACTAACAAGTTATTCAATTTTTACTGTTTGTGCAAGTTAACTGGAAAATTATGGCACCTACTAGAAGCACTACAAGGGTTGTAGGAAGAGGAAAACATGCAATTAGAGTAACTCGTGGGGTGCACTTCGTTGAAACATAGCCTGATGAGGAAGTTCATGCAAATCCCAGCCCAGAAGATGTTCCTAACTCTACAGATGAAGCCACTAACACAACATAAGCCAAACCTCCTATTCACCAAATGTTCAACTTGCTGTGCAACTACCCTCACTTGTACCCATTAGGCAATGGACATATGCTGATATGGAAGGAGCAGTAAGAGTGTTGAAGAACACAACATGTCAATCAGGGCAACAACAATCAAGTGAGGTATGCCACCTAGCAGTTTGAGAGCATGGCTATTAGGACTAATCACCCCAAAGAGGAGGGGTCCACATACAATTTTAACTGAAGAGGAGGAGACTGAAGTTGTTCAATGGTGCAAGGACATGGCAAGATTGGGCCACATACTACAAGTAAATCAACTACAAGCCATTGTTTCCCAAATAATTGCAAGTCGACCCAATCCTTTCACAAATGGGGTCCCCGGGAGGTCATGGTGGGCAGGATTTTGAAGAAGGCACCTAGATTTGATAATCAAAACAACTGACTGAGTGGAAAGTGATAGATCATTTATGGTTCATTCTTCTGTCATGCAAGCATTCTACAACAACCTCGAGAACCTGATCAAACTTAACCACTATGGAGCAAGTCGAATATGGAACTGCGATAAGACTAGTATTCAGGCTGGTAAGAACTGTAGCATGAGAGTTATTGCCAAATTGGGTACAAAATGTGTTCCACATTTGGTTTCAAAAAGTAGAGAGTGGATCACAGTGCTGGCTTGTGTAAGTACAGCTGGGATAAGCATTCCTGGGTTCTACTTGTTTAAATCAAAGAGGTACATGCAAAACTATATCTTTAATTGCAAGGTAGGGGCATTGATGGTAGTCCAAGAACATGCATGGATGACAAAGGAACAATTTTTCAAATGGTTAGACCATTTTGCAGCTAATATCCCCAGCGACGTTTCACGGACAAACAGGGCCCTTCTCATTTTTGACGGTCATGGTAGCCACGTGGCTTTCAAGACCATTGAACAATCACAAAAATTAGGAATAGACCTGCTAACGCTACCTGCTCATACCAGTCACAAGCTATAGCCATTGGATGTCAATGTTTTTGCTCCATTCAAGGCATATTTCAGAGAGGAAAGAACCATTTGGCAAGCTGCAAACCTGCATATTGATATTGGGCGTGAAGAGTTGGCAAGTCTTACAAGCCAAGCTTTCATAAAAGCCTTGAAACCAAGCAACATTCTTAGTGGGTTCTGCAGAACAGGAATATGGCCTCTTAATCAATTAGCCCTTGACAATGACATGGTCCCAAGTGAGGGCTATGTTGTTAAAGATGATGTTGCAACTCCTAGAATAAAATATGAACCAGTCACAATGGAAACTGAAGATGATGTTATGGTAGCAGAGACATGGTTGCATCTTCTTGGTCACAATGAGGATGTAATAGATAGTTTTGTGAGGGAATATGATGCAAGGGAAGTGGCAAGTGATGTTGCAGTAAAATGCAATGGGGGTGATGAAGCTACAACACACATTCAACCAAAAATCCAACAAGTTTTTGTAGATTTCCAACCAGAAGTTCAACTAGTTATTTCACCCTGCACTGAAGATACATCCACTACATCAACGGGCCTGAGTTTTCCAACTCAAGTTAGCCAACCAGAATGGATGCTTGAAGAAGCCACAAACCTTGGAGTGAAAATAAATCCAACTAAGGAAGAATTCAACCTCTCTATGCCTTCCCCACCACACGTTTATCCAACTGAAGTAATACATTACTTCACTAATGCAAGGAATTGGCAAGAGCATAGTGATGGTAAAAGTGAAGATGAAAATACTATTAGTGAGGAAGAAGTTGAATTTGTGTCATGCACCCCACATGATGGATAGCAAACAACAAGAACAATTAGAAAACTCTTGAAACTTCTAGTGCAGAGGGTGCAAGGAACATCACAGAGAGGTCATTCGGGAGTGCTTTGCCTTAGTAGGTAGTCCCAATTACTAACATCTAACGCCTTCATCAAATTATTCTGCCAAGAAGAGGCAGAGAAGAAAAGGCCCAAGAGGAGTTGCAGCAACGTAAGAAGGAGCAAATGTTGTAGAGAAAGGCAAACCATGAAGTAGAAGAAATTATAAAGGAAGCATCAAGGGATGAGAAGCAAGCAAGGAAAGTGATAGAAGATGAGCAGAAAATGATAAGAATGCAAGAGAAAGCCATTAGATAGGAGTAGGCCGAGGTAGAACATTTACAAAAGGTAGCAAAAAAGAAAGCATAACAAGTAGAGAAGAGAAAACATAAGTCTACAATGGGGGATCCTATACCCACCCATCATCCTATCCTACTTGAAATGATGAGCATTTTGACACTAGCCTTTACAACCATCGACAATATGTAGGTTGGGAGCGGCTCACAACAAATGGGATTGACTGCTGATACAAGCCAGGCATTACTTGCTCAAATAGCAACATTCGTTCAAGGAGGTATTAACCAAGTATCACCTCCTACAAGTGGACTTGACTAAGCTATTGGCAGATATATCATGCCACCACCTTTTCCTAGAAATATGGACAGTTGATTATGTCCATATTCAATTTTGTTTTTTGATCGATGTAGTAGTATATTTTGGTGATCTGGTTTGCAAATCAGATCTGTTTATCTACTTAAAGTTATAACTGTGATATGATTATAAGATGTGATAATGTTGATGTAATTATGTTTCAAGTATGTTCGAGCCATGTTTTTCTCTTGCACCACCGAATCAATTATTGCATTTTGATTCAAAATATAACTATGATATGGTTATAAAATGTCCTAATGCTATTGTTGTTTGTTATTGGAACCTCAAATTTGTATGCCTTATATGTTTGATGTTGGTTTCAACCTTCTATTTTTTGTGTTCTCACTAATTACACTATGTTTCAGTCTTTGTCGATAAAAAATGATCACAAAACTTTGATAGGTAAACCCGTACATGTAGTTTGATGAAGGCATATGAAGACAATGATACAGTCTTATCAATTATCAATATTAGAAATTAATGGAACTACATATTAATTATCAGATAAATTATATATATACACATAGACACACACACACACATATATAGCTATATATGTACATACATATATGCATAACCATATATATGTATGTACATATATACCTATCAATATATATATGTATATACATGTAGACATATAATTAATCTAATACTAACTAATCTCATAACTACTGTATACTATTGCTCATTTCATCTAACTTTCAGCCATATATATAAAAAGACACATTTTTCAGTATTAGTAGGTCATTGCCAAAGTAAAGTCATAGACTTTACCTATCATTAACGTTGAATGTCTTCTATTGATTGCGGATAAGTCCTCGCGTTCCTTCCATTATGAGACCAATGCCAATAAATATATTCCTCCAATGAAATGAGCATCTGATAAGAAAAGTATTTATTTATGAACATGTGTATACCAAAAAATGTAAAGATATCATAAAGCATTCAGAGCAAAATGTCCCTATAGAGTTTGTTGTGTTAACAAACACAACTTTTTTGGTATGTCGATAATCCACATGCTTGATTCACCTCTCCATGCTCCCGCTTTCCTACAAAATAATTGTAATAAATAAGGGTAGTACTTGGTACTCGTAACATTCCCACATCAAATCATCCTTACAATATTGAATGCACAACAATAAGAGTTTTGATCAGAGCATTAAAATCCACAATGTTTTGATCCTTGGTATGAAGCTAAAAATAATAGTGTGTATTACATATGATGGCACCATACATGTGGTAGAGTGCAATAGAAAGGACATATATATACATATATATGTATATGTATACATGTATATCTATATTCATATACATGTACATATACATATATTTAGTGACAACCATTGCATGAATTTATTTGACAGTGTGTATTGTGCATATACTTCATGCCACGACTTTCAATAAATATAGGCATATCTATATAAATATACATGTCTATTTATATATATATACATTCATACATACATATGCATATACATGTGTACATATATTTGTATATACATGTACATGTACATGTACATGTATATGTATATACAAATATGTAATCTAATTATTGAAACTCATAAAATAAGTGGAAGAAAACTGATAAATATATTGTATGTTGTGATATGATTACATAATGGATAATGTTCATTTCAACAACTAAGTCAAAACTAAATATTCTGTATGGCTGAAAATAATGTAGACACTGAGTACATAAATATAAAAGAGTATATTGAACAATGAAATAGACAACATAAATGTAAATCTGGTATACTGATAAATAAAAATATGAATTTATTTATTCTGGGTGTACCATAATGAATAAGCTCCCTTTTAAGAGGAATGTACATTGGTAATGTGCATAGGTTGCCTTAGTAATCTTTGAATTTTACAGAGGATATACAAGGAATTCCCTCTTATAAAATCATTGGAATGTGCAAATTCAATCTTCATGGGAAACAATATGTCATTTCATTTTGTTGTGGCCAATTATGCCTGAGTTGTGCCGTGGCTTATAGGAAATCAATTTTATATTTGGTGTAATTGAAAAAATAAGTGGCTTGCATAAATTCAGTTGTACATATGAATTATAAAATGTTTTCTGTTTTGTTATATGTATGGTGGTGAATTTTGTAGAGGATATGCAGTGAAAGCATATGCAAATTTGTAGTGAAAATGACATTGGAAATTGTGTCTTATAAAATCATTAGAATGTGTATATTGAATGCATTGAATTGTGGTGATTAACTTTCACATTTGTATTTTTCGGCCAAACAATGGTGTGTTGAATGAAAAAATTCCTATTAACAATTATCATTTCGCCTATTTCAAGTTATGTTTGTATGCAGGCCCTGGCATCAAAATATCACGTGGGTCCATTAGGAGGCGATCCCCTTACTGTCAACATCATCACATTAAAATTTTCTCCACGTGCCCCATATTCCTTCATCAAACCATGCGTATGAGTTAACCACGTGCCCCATAAGCCTTCATCAAACCATGCGTATGTGTTAACCTAACCATGGGTTGCTGGGTAGATTTAAGCCATATACTCATCATCACCCACGGTTTTCTTCCTCATTTTCACCATTATTATCCATATAAGATTATACATATACAATCTAATATATATATCAAATTACATATGTACAGTCTTATATAGATATATATCTATATCAGATTACATATGTTAAGGTCCATGTCATTTTCACCTTTACTATCCATAGAAGATTATACATATATATGTATATATATATATATATATATATATATATATATATATATATATATATATATATATATATATATATATACTATATATATATATATGTACAGTCTTCTATAGATATATATCTATATCAAATTACATGTGCTAAGGTCCATGTCATCTATATATGATTACATATGTCAAGGTCCATATAATCTTATTGATATATTATTGCATACAATGATATACTATTATAATCTGATTGATATATTATTATCTGATTATATGATATATAAGATGAAGTTTTGAAGAGACATGAATAACTACCCATGAGTTGTCTATTCATTATATAACTGTGTCTCAAGAAAATATCTATGATCTGTAGTTGTGTCTTGCAATAATGAAATTTTTCATATTAAGCTATGGCTTACAACCTTTAAGTTAATACTGCTTTTAAGTTCTCAACTACAGATACCAGAATACAGTTATGCATCAAAAAGATCAAAATTTTCTCTCCATTAAAGAAAAATGTAACATGAAATTGTTAGTTAGTACTATGAAGTTCACTTTCCAATAAATAAAACTGAAACATTTAAAGTCTTAGTTGGAAATATTAAACAAATCATGCAATTGAATTTTTCAATATAGAGACTAGGATGCAACTATGGTTTCAGGCTTCAATGCCAAGGCATTTTGATTTGTGGATCTAGCCTCACTGCTAAATGCTGACATAAGCTATTTACAACAACAAATTTAAAGAAAGGAAGAGTCGAAGAATACAATTTTTAAAGTTTTGTTTGATCCAGGATTTCCCTTAAATGACAAGAAACACATGTTGCGTATGGGTTAGAAAGAAGACAGTAGTCATACTAACTGTTCGGAAAATCTCAAAGAGATGCAGATTCCTTTTATAATAATGTTGTATTTACACTCCAACTGAGTTACATTAAATAAGAGTTTAGGGTTTAATATGATGCAGCCTTTTGCAATTCTTAAGTTCTATATCAAGTAGGAACTTGCCAAATGGATTTGTTTGAAGCCTAATTCATCATGATTTTCTTTTATCACGTATGCCATAAGGATGTTTTTTCTCATTATGCTTATAAAATATCACCAAAATAGAATCATGGATGATCATATAACAAGCTATTGTCAATGTTAAGACTCAAAACAAGTTAACATTTTAAGCCCCATTCAGATGAGTTTCTTGTGTTGCTGAACATGCACTACAGAAAGCCAATGTGAGATCTGTACCTTAAAATGAGCTTTATTTAAGATTCTTTACAATCTATAACTACCAAGAAAATCAAGGTTTTCCTTTTTCATAAAATGCAGTCCAAACAGGATAAGAAAACCAGTGAGCAAGTATCCTGTAACTAACATACGCATAAAGCATGCAAATATTCCACTTACAAACAGTAAATTCATGGCATTACCTCATGATGCTAATTCTCAAATTTGGAGCAACTTTGTCTATTTACATTGTTTCATCCTTTTCTTGTTGTTTAATTTTCATTTTTGAGAACAACCTTGGGTTGGAAGGACCATAAGTTTCTTTTATATCTTGTAAGTTGTAGGCAATTTGTACCAGTGGTATGAATATATTGAGTACTATTAACAACAGTGCCAATAAACCATTCAGCTTTTGACCATGTTACTACATATTTATATATTGACTAAGGAGATGCAAGTGTTGTCTTGGTGTTGTACCTACCTTGTTTAGATGTTATAGGAGTAATATTATTAATGAGTCATGCTTCCCTAGTGTTTTGACTTATAGGAGAAGTTGGGTCAGTCATCAAACAATTGGAAAGCAAACGGAGTTCAGAAGTTGGGTGTCTGTAGGGAACTTTTTTTCTATTTTTACCTGTGTAATGCGACAAAAGAGAAAGAGAAAAATGAGGCAGATGTTCGAAGAAAGTGGGAATTAATTGGAAGTTGGAAACCCCTCAACAATTTGGGGTAAAATTTGAAAACCTAACAAAAAATTGATTATACCGGCGTTTGACAAAAACCCATTAATTTTCATGATTATTGTTGGTGAAAATTTTGTCAATGTTTTGTTTATATCACATTAGTTCATAGAATAATGTCAACAAAAATCATAGCGCTCAAACATTGACGACACCCAAAAAATCCACTATTGAAAAAGAAATCTTGCAGGTGAAGAGAGGTGGAGACATTTTTTGTAGCTCCATATAAGATTAAATGAAAAAATCTTTGAAGATTAAGTATCTTATTATATACCCAATAAATTTCATGATGATAATTGGTCAAAATTCCATCAATGTTCTGTTTAAATTTCATAGAATAATTCATGAAGATTCACTTGTCTACTAGTCGGCAGTCACATGTAAATATAAATGATTACAGTCAAACCATTAATGGCATACACAAAAATGATTTTTAAAAATGCCAAAATGCACTCAAACACCGTCGATCCCAACAAAATTCCACTATTAAACAAGCAATCTTGCAGGTGAAGAGAGGTGGAGACATTTTATGCAGCTCCATATAAGATTAAATGAAAAAATCTTTGAAGATTAAATATCTTATTATATACCCAATAAATTTAATGATGATACTTGGTCAAAATTTCGTCAATGTTCTGTTTAAATCACATTACATGTGATTACTTCATAGAATAATGTCAAAAAAATGCATAGCAGTCAAAAATTTGATGATGTAGATACAATAATTCATGAGGGTTCATTTTTCTACCAGTCAGCAGTCACATGTAAATATAAATGATTACAGTCAAACCCTTCATGCCATACACAGAAATGATTTTTAAACATACCCAAATGCACTCAAACACCATCGAACCCAACCAAATTCCATTGTTAAACGAGCAATCTTGTAGGTGAAGAGAGGTGGAGACATTACCTGCAGCCAAAGGTCGTCATCGTGGTTGCAGAGCCAAAGTCGATGGCGGGAGAGAGGATGTAGCGACGAACATTTTGGAATGAAATCGTGGGAGATGAAGACTTTAGGGCTTAAAGTTGCCCAACAACCCGCGGTTAAGTTAACATAAATGTGTAGTTTGATGAAGGCTTAAGGGGTACATGGTTAACTCATATGCATGGTTTGATAAAGGAATATGGGGCACATGGAGAACATTTTAATGTGATAAGGTTGATGGTAAAGGGACCACCTCCTAACGGACCCACATGATATTTTGATGGGGCTCGTATACAAACGTAACTTGAAATAGGTGAAATGATAATTGTTAATAGGCATTTTTTTTTTTTGGATTTGTAATGAACAAGTATAGGCGAAATAGTGAAGATGTAGGGGATGGAGGTAAAAAAACCCCCTTTTTGACCACCTTTCACTTTATGACTTCCACAAGACATGTTTGAAATACCCAAAAGCCAAAATTTTCTTTTTAAGGTCCTAACTCAGTTTCAAAGAAGCCCAAAAAAAAATTTAAAATTGGGCCTATTTTGCACTCTACATGAATGTGCGAAGTTATCCCTAGTGGCTACTGGTATGTTTCCCCTATATATAGAGAGAGAGATATATATTCTTATCTTATCTTACATTACACTACATATTATATTACAAATTATATTATAATATTGAAAAAAAATTAAAAAATAATATTATTAAAATATTTATCAAAATAGGTATAATTATTTTGACAATATAATATGTAGGATAGTATAAATAGTAATATAATATAATTAAAAGTAGAACAATATTTGGGGTTATAAAGTTAATGATTTATTAAGCTGGAGATAAAAAATAGAAAACATCGAATGCAAGTGAAACATTATTTCAGGCAGCTGACGAGTCCGTTCTGACAAACTCTTGCAAGTCAGACAAGCATGTGAACTTAGATGTTCGAGCCATCGATGCATGGGCATCGTGGTAGATGGATAGCCACAGCCTTCTGATGAGTCTGTTCTAACAAACTCCTACTGGTCAAACAAGCATGTGAAATTTAGATGTTCGAGCCATTGATGCTCATCAATGGTACAAAAGATGTGACATGACAATATTTTGATGGTACAATTTGACAGCTAAAGTCAAAGTACTCAAAAACCATGGCCATACAGAAGTTCTGATAAGTCACATTAAAGTACTAGAGTAATTACTTCAATGCGGCTGATAAGTCACATCAAAGTACTACAGTAATTACTTCAATACTGGCTAGTAAACAGAAAGTAGCATAGTCCATTTTCAACAAGTAGCTGTTATATTGAATGGAGTTCGGTATATTATCGTCCCTAAATAGCCTAACACAAAAAGGATGCATCCCCCACTGAATTGAAAATAAAGTGTCCCTGAGTACTTTCTTGTCGCCAGGTAAGATGGAATGTAGTACCCCTCCATTTATGTTTATGTTTTCTAGTTACATGTTTTCATACTGTTAGACTTTGGTACTTGGTTTGGATATTTTGATCACTGATTTTAAGCGATAGTGGATTTACTTTGTGACATGATGATACATGGTATTGCAATATTTGATTTATGATATGCTTTGATATAGCGTAGATGTTTTCCTTCAGATGATTATTGCTATATGTATGTTTGTGATGGACTAACTATTATTTAATTCGTTAGTCTGATGTGATGTGTATTGGTGTGGAGAATGGAATCACATCACTCGCTTGCGAGTGCCCTGTGATGTCTGTGATATTCTCCGCACGGTGTGCCTATACAATGGATTATATGTATATGCATGTTATTTGTTTCGTTGCAGGATTGCAGGTACATGACACCAACTCCACTTGGTTACTTAGGTCTGAGCGTGTCAAGACTCAATGGAAATGTTGATTGGGAGGTAGTAGCATGGTTCATCCTAGTCTAGTCTATAACCCGGGCATAGTACATTGTTTGTTTTAGTTCAGAGTCATAGATTGTCTTGTATTTTTCTGTTTGGTTTAATTGCTTGAAAGGAAAAAAATGTCAATTTTAATGATAGTCTAATACTCTTTAATTACTGTTATTTAAATTAATTTTTAAATGTTAAAGAAATTAGTTTTGAATGTTATTTAATAAATTAATTAGTTTGTTTGGTTAAATAATTTGATCTTAGGGATTAAATTTATTTAATTAAATAAATTAATTAATTAAATTAAAATTGTTTTAATTGTGTGTGAATAGATTTTATTAAATTAAATATTTTTGTGGGAATGGCATTTTTAATTATTAAATGAATTTTGCATTTTAAATTTTAAATTTTAAATAAATAAAATGCATGCAATTTTGAAAGGCAAGATTGCCGAGAAGTTGTTAAAAGATATTTTGTACTTCTCGACATGTGTATGAGTTGAATTTATTGTTGATGGTTGAGGTTGTTCACGGATGTTATTTTGGATCTGGAAAAACACATAAGGGATATCAATTTTTCTTCACGGGAAATGAATGAATAATTGGCTGCTAAAATTATTTTTTTAAAACGATTTTGTGATTACCTCTGTTCTGTTGTATTTTTGTGGAAGATCCCTTTGGTGGGAAGATCTTTGTGGTTGGGTTTAGATTTCTTTTAGATTTGGTGTTTTGGAGAGGTTGGAGGATTGTACTCTACAGGCAAAGGTTTCACTCTTCAACAACTAAGTTCTTCAACCACAGGAGAACAGGTAAAATATGGGGGTTTTGTTATTTAAAAAAAAATATAACCCTGTTGATTAACTATTATTTAAGAATGGATTGTATAGAATATAATTATTTTCTCTTTTCCCTATAGAAAGTTTACCAGAAAAAAAAAATTGTCTATATATATTAAATCCGGTTGGTTATTTATATATATATATATGGTTATGAAATTTATTTATGAAATTAATATTTTCGAAAATCACCGTACAGGCGAATTATTTCATAGTTATTATTTCCTGTTTTAAAAATCATGAAATCACTGAAAAGGCGTGATAAGGGTTTTGGAATTTTTCTTTTTAAAAAAAATCAGAAATGGAATTCCGTAGGAAAATTTTGTTAGATCGCAGTGATTTATGTTTGTTTAAAGATAATGTTAAGGCATTGCAGCCGCAGGGGGATGCTACCCCCACGGCCGACCCCTAAGGGAGCCGGCTGTGAGGGCAGTGCTCGGCGCTACCTTCGCAGGCAGTTCCAGGGCAACCTGTACAGTCGTGCCCCAATGGGGGTTCGGCAATGGCAGCCAACGGCTCTGCGAACTTAGGGTTCTATCTTTTGGTTAATACTTGTATTTCAAAATGTTTATTATTTTGTTTATTAAATATATATATATATATGTATGTATGTATATATATATTCACCAGTATAAATAAGATTTATTCTATTATTTAAATAAGTTAATATAGTTATTTAAATGAATATTCAAACACCATGATTAAAATGTTTATATAAATATGTTTTATTGTTTAATAATGAAACGGAGTTTATGTTGTTTTTATTATATCATTTGGTTATGAAATTGGGCAAATTGTAGATCTGATTTTCGTATTGCATGGAAAAATAAATTAAAATTTTTTATGAATAATTTAGGTACTTCAAATTATTGTTTGAATTGGATTTAGTATATCCTAATGTAGACTTTTATTTTTCAATTAGCTTTAAATCCTGTTTCTTTGTTGGGAAAATTGGGAAAGTTTTAAATGAACAAGTCTTCTAGACAAGTTGGATAATGTGGGGAAATGTGTTTGTTTTAATTGAATTCTTGTGTTGGCTAAGGATGTGTACGTAGAATTGTATGGTGTTTAGACACCTGAGTTTGTGAACATAGACTTGATGTTCGTTATGAAAGTGTAGAAATTTTATGTTGTAATATGTACACCTTGTCTACCTTAGTCAATAAAACTTAGAATTCCTATGTTATGTTTAGGGGAGTGGCTCTATGTAAGGACCGACACACAAAGTGGTGTCAAGGTAACTTACAAAGAGTTAGTAAGTCAGTGATAACTAAATAACACATTAGTTAGATTTAAAATCCTTAATAAGATGATTATGCCTCGTGCTTATGAACTCTTGAGCTAGTTCAGTCTTGAGTATAAGATGAGAAGACCTGGAATGGAAAATCGATGTCTTGTTACTTTAAAATACATTTTATTCCACAATAATTTGCAAATGGGGCCGGATTTCATAAGAGGTTGCCAGGGTAACCCAAGTTGGGGGCTGGGACCTAGGAAAAAACACCAGGGTAACCTTTGCAATATTGTGATGACACTCCACCTAAAATAACAGTCTACCTTGTGTACTTAGTACATTCGATTGTCTAAAATCTGGAAGCAATGTAACCATCAATTAGTTATGTACTTGTGTCTAGGGTTAGTAGATTATGTCTAGGTAACCATATTACTATCTCCTAGCATGGGGGGTGGACCTACGGGTACCACATGGTTGGGTGGAACGTGCACCTTACTTCGTTGGGTCCCCAATTTATGATCATGGCAACGAAAGCTTCATGGATGGAGAGCTCGTACTTGGATGCATACGTATACTTCTTCATTGTAAATTGTAAAACATGTATTGTAAAACATCCCTCAATTGTATATGAGGTGAACATTTGTAAATGTAAATTGTAACTATTATTTGATCTACCTCATCAGATGAATGAGTATTGTAATATCTTATCAAATGCAATGTAAGAAAACAAGTTTGTACTTTATGTTATCTTGAATGGTATTTCAAATGTTATGCAACGATTACTTTTTAATGTTTAAGATAATTAATTATAAGCAATGCAAAATACTAAAGTCGTCTATGGAAACTCAAGTAGTGTAACGTCGTGTAACTTAATGAATGTATGCAACTAATTAACTTAATATTAATACTTTAAAAAAAAAATTATTTCACTATTATACACAATTGCAACATTCCTTAGGTTATTATGATGGGGCATTACAGATTGGTATCAGAGCCAAGGTTACAAACACTGGACGCTCTAGGTAATTGCGAGCCCATTAGGTTGACCTAGTATGTAGTGTCGCTATCTATTAGCTTTGGTTGAATAGTATCTAAGACTCATTATTGTTATGTGTAGGAACATGCCTAGGTGAGGTGGAAGAGGTCATGGTAGAGGTCGAGGTGGAGGCTGAGGGCCAATCCCTCAGGTTACTCCCCCTTTGAGCCCTCATCACAGTGATCAGGCAGAACAGTTGGATCGGAGGAATGAGGGACAGAATCCTAAACAGTCAAGAGTAGAGGGTTCATAGATACGTCCTTTATTAGAGGAGGTCCTAGCTCAACTTGGACCTAGATAGGAAGTTGAGCAGGAGGTTGTTAGAGAGAGGGATAGATCTCCTAGGAGAGTAGATGATATAGTGCATCAGGATGCTATTACTGGAGGACACATGAGGGATTTACTGAGGGCACATCCTCCTACCTTTGATGGTACAGGAGGTGGATTAGAGGCTGAGACTTGGCTACTAGATTTGGGTAGATGTTTTTCCATGCACCCTTATAGTAGCAATACCTGTGCGAGATGTGCTATTATGCATCTGAGAGGATTTGCCTCTACTTGGTGGCACCTGGAGGAGCAGAAGCTCCACTTAGATATTGGGTTAGTGTCTTGGGAGATGTTTCTAGAGAGGTTTAGAGCACAGTTCCTATCGGAACACTGGAGGCAGAGTCGGGCTGACGAGTTTCATGATCTACGTCAGTTGGCTCTATCTGTTGAGCAATATGAACATAGATTCTATGAACTCAAGCAGTATGTTGGTATTGGCGATGATGAGCCTATGCTAGAATAGCACTTCATCAAGGGTTTAAATGCCTACATTAGTGGTGGTGTCAGAGTCTTTGAGCCAAAGACTATGGAAGTTGCAGTGGAGAAGGCTCGTATAGTGGAGGAGAACCTTGTTATGGAGTTAGGTGGTCATACAGGAGTACACATTGGTAGTGCTCCTGTAGCAGGTTTTAGTCCATGGGGTGGACAGGCTTAGACAGGGGGTTCCTCTAGGAACCAATAGACACCCTCAAAATGTGGGCAACAACAACAACAATGTACACCTCAAAAGAATAATAATCCACAACCACAGCAAGGTAATAGTCCTCAAACAGGAAAGGGTCGCAACTGGTGGCACAACAAGTGCAATAGGCAGGATCAGCCTACACAGAGTGCTCAGTCTACTATCAGTAGAGGTAGTTTCCAGTAATCCAATGCACCTTCGGGTGGTAGAGGATTCGGTAGAGGCACAGGTTGTTACTCGTGTGGACAGCAAGGACACATTGCTAGGCAGTGTCTGATGAGAGGTTCTACTGGTTTTGGGGCTCGACCTACAGTTTCAGAGCCTACAGTGGGTGATGCAAGACGATCACATACAGTATATGCTATGATTAATGACCGCCAAGCCAATCACCAGAACACAGTGGTTGAGACTTCAGGTAGGTTACACGGTGTTAGTGTTTCCATTCTTTTTTATTTTGGAGCTATCGACTCCTTTATTTCACCAACCATCGTTGACCGATGAGGTCTTGTGGTGGTAAAACAAGGTGATAAGTGGCAGGTTAAATTTGCCTCTAGGGTGAAAGTAGCGATAGAGAACTTAGTACATAATTGTGAACTTAAAATTGGTACGTTAACTACATTAGTAGATTTATATGTTACACCTTTAGGATCGTATGACATAGTTTTAGGTATGGATTGGCTAGCATCTCATCATGCTATGATTAACTATTGACTTAAGACAGTTAGTTGCATTAATGATTTAGGTGTGAAAGTGGAAATCATAGGTGTGCAAAGACCTATCTCTTTGCAGATGATATCTGCTATGCAATTAAAGAGATGTCTTTGTCAGGGTTGTCAACTGTTTGCAACAATAGTTACAGATTTAGAAGAAGGTGAGAGTTGAGAGATATCTCTTGATGATCATCCTATTCTTAGGGAATTCGCTGACGTTTTTCCCGATGACATACCTGGAATGCCACCGAAGAGAGATATTGACTTTAGGGTTGACCTAGTTCCTAGAGCTGAGCCTATTTCTAGAGCTCCATATAGAATGATGACTCAGGAGTTAGAGGAACTTCGTATCCAATTAGAGGAATTATTAGAGAAGGGTTTCATTCGTCCTAGTGTTTCCCCTTGCGGAGCACCTGTTATCTTTGTAAAGAAGACGGATGGGTCACTTAGATTGTGCATTAACTATCATCAATTGAACAAGGTTACAATTAAGAATCGTTATCCTTTGCCTAGAATCGATGATCATTTTGATCAGATTAAGGGAGCTAATGTGTTCTCTAAAATTGATTTGAAATCTGGTTACCATCAATTGCGAATAGCTGAAGCAAATATTCATAAAACTGCATTTTGTACTCGTTATGGGCACTACAAATTCACAGTAGTACCATTTGGGTTAACAAATGCACCATCAGTATTCACGAGTTTAATGAATGGTGTTTTTCATACATACCCTGATCGCTTTGTCCTAGTATTTCTCGATGATATATTGATCTATTCGAGGAACATGAAGGAACATGAAGAACACTTGAGACAGGTATTGCAATGTTTAAGGGAAAATCAATTATATGCGAACCTAAAGAAGTATGACTTCTTTCAAACTGAGATAAAATATGTTGGACATGTGATATCTAGAAAAGGTATTGTTGTGGATCCTTCAAAGATTCAAGCTATTGTAGATTGGCCTGCGCCTACTAATGTAGGTGAAGTGCATAGTTTTATGGGTCTAGCTGGTTATTATAGGCGGTTCATTGAGGGATTTTCTAGAATCAGTCATCCTATTACTTCTCTTCAGAGAAAAGGGAAGAAGTTTGTTTGGACAGAGCAGTGTCAGTTGGCTTTTCAGACACTTAAAGAAAAGTTGACTAATGCGCCTATACTGATTGTTCCTGATCCTACTAAGGATTTTGTAGTATGCACAGATGCATCCTTAGAGGGTTTGGGAGCAGTCTTGATGCAAGATGGGCATGTGATTGCTTATGAGTCTCGCAAACTCAAAGATCATGAATTAAACTATCCCACTCATGATTTAGAACTAGCTGTAGTTGTGCATGCATTAGTTCGTTGGAGGCATTTCTTATTAGGTCATCGTTTTGAACTTCATACTGATCATCATAGTCTACAATACATTTTTGCGCAACCTAACTTGAATGCTAGACAAAGACGGTGGATGGAGTTCTTGTGTGAGTACAATTTTGAAGTGAAATATGTTTAGGGAAAAGAGAATGTAGTGGCTGATGCTCTTAGTCGTCGTCGACATGAGATCTCTGCTACTACTCTTGAAGTAGATTTGAGAGGTCAAATATTAGCAGCACTTCCTACTGATAGATTGTATCAGAAAGTGAGGTCAGAAATTGAATCTGGTAGACCTTTAGAAGGACGATTTGTAGGATATGTCCTAGAACCGGATGGTATATTATGGCATATAGGTCGTATTTACGTACCACATTTCGAGGGTCTTCGTACATTAATTATGACTGAAGCTCATCGAGCTCCATACTCAGCTCATCCAGGTGTTAAGAAAATGCATGCCGATCTTCGACAATTGTATTTTTGGCCTGGTATGAAATGTGATATTGCTGATTGTGTATCAAGATGTCTTGAATGCCAATGAGTCAAAGCTAAGCATCAACATCTCGCTGGATTATTGCAGCCACATCTCATTCCTGAATGGAAATGGGATATTATATCCATTGACTTTATTGTAGGATTACCTACATCATCACGTCGACATGATACCATTATGGTAATTGTTGACCGATTGACTAAGGTAGCTCATTTTTCACCAGTACGATCATCTTACAATGCTTCATCTGTAGCTAGGATATTCATGGAGGACATAGTTAGATTGCATGGGATTCCTTGTAGGATTATATCTGATAGAGATCTAATATTTACTTCAGCCCTATGGACTTCATTACAACATGCTTTAGGTACGCAGTTGAACTTTAGTTCAACGTATCATCCTCAAACCGATGGACAAACGGAGAGAGTTAACCAAATATTACAGGATATGCTTAGGATGTACGTAATGGACCAATAGTCACGTTGGGAGGATTATCCGTACTTAGTAGAATTTGCTTACAATAACGGATATCAGAGTTCCATAGGTATGCCACCATTTCAGGCATTATACAATCGTCCTTGTCGAACTCCTTTGAGTTGGGATCGACTTGAGGATAGAGTATTACTTAGACCTGAGATGCTTCGAGACATGGAGCAACAGGTTGACCATATTAGAGAACATTTGATAGCAGCACAGGATAGGCAAAAGAAGTATGCCAATGCGCATAGAATAGACCGACAGTTTGTTGTTGGAGATAGAGTGTTTCTTCGAGTGCGACCGCGAAAGAGTCCAATCCATTATGGAAAAGGCTCTAAGCTTGCACCTCATTTCATTGGGCCATTTGAGATCTTAGAGAGAATTGGTCCTGTGGCGTATCGACTCGCCTTACCACCCAGTTTGTCATGTATCCATGATTTTTTTTCATGTATCAGTTCTTAGACCATATCATCCTGACATATCTCATGTACTTGATTGGAATGCCTTACAGGTAGAGGATGAGCAGCTGGCTTTAGAGCCCATGGCCTTTCTACAGTGTTAGACGCTTGGTCTCAGGGGTCGAGACGTTGATTAGGTGAGGGTCTAATGGGATCTTAGCCATGAGGCTTCTGCTACTTGGGAGGATGTGACACACATGAGGGAACTTTATCCCTATCTGTTCGCAGGCTTTCAGGAGCAAGCCTAATCCTAGGGGGGAGGATGTAGTACCCCTCCATTTATGTTTATGTTTTCTGGTTAC